>APFE031675061.1:32606-44242 GCA_000404065.3 Pinus taeda
CATTGAGCCTGATAGAATCAAAGAAATTTCTAAAATATCCCTACCTCATAATAAAAAGGCCATGCAATCTTTTCTTGGTCAAATCAATTTTGTGAAAATATTTGTCCCAGATTTTTCACGAATTGTTTCTCCTTTGCAAACCATGATAAAAAAGAATTCAAATTTCAAATGGGGTCAAGATGAGCATGAAGCATTCAACCTGATCAAACAAGCTATCATTAATGCTCCATCTTTAGCGACCCCGAATTTTTCAAAATCTTTTATCTTATACACATTCGCCTCAGAGAAATCATATGTCGCGATTCTAACTCAAGCAAATCAAGAGAAAGCAGAAGCTCCAATCGCATTTTTTAGCTCGAATCTATAAGGTGTTGAACTTAACTATTCAGATGTGGAGAAACAGGCATATGCTGTTTTCAAAGCGGTCAAATACTTCAGACCTTTCTTACTTAAAACCCACACTAAGGTCATAGTACCGTTTCCAGCGGTAAGAAATCTTCTAATACAGAAAGATGTGGGTGAAAAAAGAGAAAATTGGATCACTGCTTTACAAGAATACGACCATGAGATCAAACCAGCAAGCATTGTGAGAGGTCAAGGCTTCTGCAAAATGTTGGCTAGAGCATCGCAAATTCCTGACAATTCATCTGAAGAGGTACAAACATATGAGGTAAGCCTAAATGATACAGAATCATTATATGCTGACACCATTTATTATCTTAAGAACGGGTATGCTCCAGCACCCCTGGATCACACCAAGAAAAGAGCTCTGAGATTGAAAGCTAAACAATATCAGCTCATAAATGATGTTCTATTTAAAAGGAATTACGATTCTGTGCTTCTTAGGTGTCTTGAGAAAACTGAAGCCGAAAAGGTTTTGCAGGAACTCCACGATGGACCCGCAGGTGGACACTATGCTAGAGATGCTACTGCACATAAGATCTTATGTGCAGGATATTATTGGCCCACACTGTTCAAAGACTCACACAGTTACGTGAGGAAATGCCAAGTCTGCCAAACTACTGCGGGGAGACAAAAGAAGCCGTCCATGCCACTACATCCGGTAAACATCGAGCAACCATTCAGTCAGTGGGGCTTGGACATAATAGGTGAGATCGTTCCTCACTCTTCTAAGCAGCATAGATACATCCTCACGACAACAAATTATTTTATTAAACGGGTAGAAGCAGTTCCTCTCAAGACAACTAATTCTGAAAACATCATTGAATTCATAGATCAATTTATAATCACTAGGTTTGGATTGCCGACGGCTTTGATGTTTGATAATGCCTCGTACTTTTCTGGGAATGCAATGATTGAGTTTGCACTTAAAAGAGGGTTCAAACTGAAATATTCGGCCAACTACTATCCGCTAGGTAATGGATTAGCTGAGTCAACAAACAAAAACATAATCAGGATTATTAAAAGAACAGTTGACCAGAACCAAAAGAATTGGCACAAAAATTTGGTAAATTCTTTATGGGCAGGTAGAATAACGAAGAAAGCTTCAATCGGCACTTCTCCCTTTAATTTAGTTTATGGGAAGGAAGTGGTTCTTCCAACTCACTTAGTGATCCCCTCCTTGTCTTTAGTACAATACATCGATGAAGTATCTACTTCCTCCTTACAATTAAGACAAATGGAAATAATTAGAATAGAAGAACTACAAGAACAAGCTAAGAAAACCCATGCTCATCACCAAGCGCTAACAAAATCCTCTTTTGATTCAAGCATAATGACCAGAAAGAATTTTCAGATGGGAGATATAGTTATGAAATGGGATAAGGCTCATGAAGAAAAGGGCAAACATACAAAATTTCAAAAAATGTGGCTTGGTCCTTTTCAGATTGTAGAAGTCATAGGCCCATCAACGTTTGTTTTGCAGGATTTAGCAGGTAGAAAGGATTCTTTGCCTGTAAATGGACAGATCCTTAAAATATATTTTCCATAGAAGATTACTCTTCTATTTTTTGTAGGATAGTTTTTTGTTTTTCTTCTTTCTTATAAATAAAACCAGTTGTAGATGGTTACTACAGGAGTTCACAAAAAAAAGGCACCAATTCTCTGTTAGATTTTGATTTTTTTTTTTTGCTTGTACAAATAGTGAAATTTTTCGAAAAATCTGATCTTTATTATTGACGGATAGAGTTAACTTTAGCCTAGATATGATACTAGTTTCAACTTCAAAAAATTCTGATGAAAGCAACCTTTGGCAAGAAATTTGTTTTATGTCAGCATAATGAAAGGTATAAATAATAAAATAAATATTCTCTGTAAAACTGTTGTTTTCAAACTCTATTATTGTCGTCCAGAGCTTTCTTAAGGAAAAACAATGGTTTCCTCCCTGCTAAAGAAAATCGCAGCATTCAGAGGAACAATCCGAGAAAACACTATATCTCAAAGAATAAGAGGTCTCATCACAAGCCGGCTTATCATGATCACAGATATTATAATTTGCTGACTTTGCTAATACTGTCCACCAAAACAGGGCAACGACTCAAGATTGTTGCAATCAAGAGACAAGGGGTCTCATCACGAGCCAGCTTGTTCAGCAAAAGTGTAAATCAAGTGAATGACTGTGTCATAATTTGGCCACCAAACTAAGACATTATTCTTTAGAGAATAAAAAAGGAAAAAGTGTCAAAATGGGTTTTTCTCTGAAAGGTTGTAAATAGCCTTAAGCAGGATAAAGGATCATTGCTGGGTAACAAGTAAACCTGTCAAGGCTATGGATGCCTGCTGGCAGCAGAGGCTCTACCTACGACAAATGAGCATATTTTAAAAAGACAGCACACAGAGAAGACCTTATTTTATCTTTAAAAGACCAAGTAATGGCTGATGTAGATACAAGGACTAAGCCTGAGGAAGAAAACGATTAGAATAGAAAAAGGTTGAAACAAAATATCATTGATAGGATAAGGCATAATGTACTCTATCTGTCCATAACAAAATTTAGACTTATGAAAATTTTTCTATTTCGGAAGTTAAAGTTCAATAGAAAAGTAGAGATAACTGGTTCTTCCCAGTGAATCACCATTTTTGTGGCCACCAACAACCCCCCTCTTTGTTTGATATTAGCAATAACACCAAGCAAATGGGGACCCTTAATAGAAAATCCAAATAAACATTTTATGAAAATGTTTGTATTTAACGCCTTAAAACTTTATCACATCAAAAGAATGAAACGTTTTCTTATGAGAATAATAAACTACGAAGAAGTGACGCGGAATTCATCGCATCGCATTCATTATGAAGCGCTCTTAAATGAAAAACTTAAGAAATCTTCGACATCCGATATGCGACGTCGCATATTGCAACATCGCGTAAGTAGCACACAATGACTAAATGACTAAATGCTGCGATTTGCGATTCTGCGATCTGCGATCTGCAATAAACACGATTTGCGAAAATTATCGATCATGATTTTCTGCGATAACACATCTCAACAATGCGATCCGCGATGCTGCGATGCAAGTCGCAAAAATCGCCCGTCGCGAATTCTCCTTGGCGCAGTATTCAATGGAAAGCTGTCCGTTAACCAAAATTGGGTGCACGCCTCAAAAGAAATTAATGATTGTATGCCAAAGTATTCAGGAAGGATAGTCTCATGTTTTTCGAACAGTAAGTTCGCTATGGATGTCATGATTATGCATTCATAAGAGCCTAAAGCTTTCATGTCAATCTTTATTATCGTTACTCTTTTCCTTTGCGTAAACTTTAAGGTAGGAAATAACATGAAGCAATGTGCAGGAAACATCTAAGGAAAAGGGGAAAGCGTCAATGCTCGGAGAACAGAGAAGAGATCCCTTCAGAAATGGGTGCCGCATGCGATAGGACCACAGATTCCAGAGTATCACTGAACAGATGTTGAGGTTAATAAAACACCTAAAGCTCAGAGTCAAAGGCGCACAAAAGCAGCATGTTTACAAAAAACCCTGAAGCTCACGCACCAAAAAAGCACGGAATAAAGAACGGACGCAGTTTTTGATGCAAAAAATTATTTAGAGAGTAAAGTCCCTAACTTTTTCGGTCATTCACAAGGCCGGAAACCGAAATAGCAAAAGTAGAATCAGTTTGAGAGAAATTTGGGTCATTACCAAGTATACACGCAGTGAATACACCCAGCCAGAGGAAGATTCTCGAAAATATCTTCTAGTTTACCAGAAAGTGGTGCCAGCGCTTGTTATTTCTATTTTCATAGCTCAAACGAAAGCGGAAGGCGACCAGCCGACTCTTACCATGGCGAATGTTGCATGCTTGCAGCACTAAGGAGCAAATACAGGAATCTTTTAGAATTAGATTCAATTTTTTAGGAATAGTTTTGCTTTATCAAAAGGGCGGTCATTTAAAACCGTATCCTAAATTTATGTAATTAAGCTAATTAGCTAGCATTATTTAAACCCTTCTCAGAAATTTAGAGAAGGGTCCAGAAATTTGTCAAAAACTTTTCCTCGGAACATGCACTTCTGCACCCTCAGAGGAGGTTTTGATGAATGGATGGATTCGCAAGATTTATTAATGTTTGCATTTGATGTCTTGCTTTACTTTGATGTTGCACTTGTACTCTTAGTAGATGTTAGAACAAGTAGAGATAAATCGTTTTTTCTTGAAGTTTATGAGTAGGATTAGTCATAAATGGTACGTTTATCTCTTGGCCATTTCTGCTTATATTCTTAAAGTGATTTACAGTTTTCATTTGTTTATATGTTATTGTATGAATGTATGAGTTACCATTTGGCACTTCTGTACGGTGGAGTCATTTATTTATGTCTGATATATGAATAACTTATTATGCGATATGTTGTTCACAACTGTTTTGCCTAACTTCTTATGCAAAGTGTTTTATCTTAATTGATTTCTATTCTTATGATAGCTGAATGATCTTTATTACCATTTATTGTTTGAAATCTCTTTAGATCGCATAATAGAAGAAATACACCCCGGGTTAGCGTAGATTAGATGTGTTGTTTCTCATTAGATTATAATAGCATAGATTTAGTTTAAGAATCTAAATTAAATTAACTTTAAGTACTCTTAGATCAGCATCATTCAACTCTACACACACACACACACACTTAGATTGGGAAACTGGTCCCATTATCCCCAGTCGGACCCACTATACCAAACGGATAAGGAGCTGCCAACCAAGGTCTAGACCAGGTGGGTATCCCCCTTGTTGTCGACCCCATTTTCGGGGCTTCAACAAGACCAAAGGTGTGAAATATCATATACAGAATTGCAATCCAAGTTTAGGTGAGGTATGTGCCTTATCACAAGTGTTTTTCCAGGATTTTAATGCATTCATACATCTCTACTGTAGTGACCTTCCAAAACAAAAGTTATGTCCCTACTTCTGTGATCTGAGCTATATATTTTTAGCTTTGAATGTCAACTCAACAAAACAATCAACCCAAATAATAGACTATTATGTCTTCTTGGCCTTTTGTACAATTTTGAGCTCCTATGAAATGATCACCAAAATGGTTGAGGAGAAATGAATTCTGAACTATATATATAGTGTTTTTTGCAAGCGAAAGCAAAGAGACATGTCATTGTATGGAGGCCAACTTGGAAGACAAGTTGTAGGTTGACTCACTGTCAAAAATATATTTTTTAACTTGAAAATTAGATATCTCACAAACTATTTGGAATTTCGGGGAAAGTAAGGGTTCATTGGAAAGAGGAGAAAGTCCTCTTTAAGATGGTTTAGGTTCCATGTTGAAAGATTGCCTCCAAGTTTCCCAATTTTATTTTTCTTTGAGACTTTCCTCAAATTTTGCGAATAAAATGTTTGGGATAGTATAACTTCTCCATTGTTTGGATTCTTCATCATCGTAGGTCATGTAGGAGTGCAATATCCATGTCATCATGTATCCAACAATATCATTATATACTGGTGTAGTGATATGTAACAGTGCAACATCATTAGGAAAGTTCCAAAGTCATCTTCCAACCATGTCATCAAGAACATTATCAAGTGTGGTCATTCAAGAGTATGACATCATCATGTGTATGAATTCATCAAGTATAGTTCTCCACATCAAAGAAGAGTTTGTTGAACATGTACCTCATCATCACCTAGAACTAGGCATCTGAAGAATACTTGTCATCTCAGCCAATGCCATATTGACATCAATGATAACCTTTATTAACAATCTCCCCCTTTGTCATGGATGACAATATTCTTTCCCTTCAAACATTCTCACCCCCTTTGACATCAATGGAAAACAGGGTGCCCATGTACTCCCCCTATTAAGCTACTTCTTTTCTTTATCAATAGTAGTTTTTCATAGGTATGTTAATCCCCCTATGCCTTTGCATGCCTTCATGGAAATGGATGAGGTAGATGATCAACTGACTCCCCCTGCCTACATAACCTCAGTTAGCTCTTATTATTTCTTTAGAAAAGAAAGATTGCATCCTTGTGATCAAGTTGAAGACATCTTCAACAATGGTCCATCAGGTGAGTAAAGTATCATATTCTTCAATGGAGATGATCTTTCAAGATTTTCCATGTGTGACTCATCAAAGGTTTCATAGCACCCTTTCACGGATAGCTTCTACAAGAATGATCATAAGCTCCACCTAACTATATGCATGCTCTCCCTTTTCGCAAAGTCTCATCATCAAACACTTTGGATATCACATCTTGATGTCTTCATCAAATCAACTACATGTGTTGTTGTCTAGAGTGTCCAAGAGACTTTTAGATCCAATTTTCTTCTTTCTTCATATTTTTGTAACTTTCTTTTCTTGCTCGGTTGACATAGTTTTAACTTGTTGAGGGATCCAAGTCAAGTTACAATCACATTCCATATGTCCAATGTTATGGAAATTGAAGCACTCCATCTTGTTAATGAATAATAAATAATGACTTCTTCTTGCAAAATTGCTTCTAGGATATTGACAGGGACCATTATATTTGTCTTTGTGATATTCCCTACAATATTTTACCATGTGCCCAAAGTTTGTACAAGAATAAAAATAACCAAGAAATATAATTTGATACCTGGGAGATGAATATTTCCTTGATGTATTTCTGAAGTGTTTTTTCCTTGGGATTCTATGATGATATTCATTACCTTTTGTATTCTTGACACCATCTACAAGTCTCCTTGGAATAGAGTTTCTTCCATTGTTGTCTTGACCCTTCTCCTTTCCTTTGTTGGAACTGGGAGCATCAACATTTCTTCCTGGCTTCCTCACATCCTTTTCATTTGAAGAATTATCATTCTTGCTTGAGGATTCACCTACATAGCCTAGACCTGATTTATTGAGGGGAGAACCTTGATGACTTAGGATGTCATCTAGGTTTTGAGAACTTTCCAATTTCTTATTCAGCAAGTCAACTTCATTTTTAAGAAAGATAGTTTTTTCCTTAATTTTCTTGCATTCTTCATCCTTATTTGATTAAATTATCTCCATTTCTTCCTTCATCTTGGTTGCTTCACATGATTAGGCCTTAAGAGAAGTGATTTCTGATCTTAACTTGATTATGTCATCATCTGTTTCTTCTAGTTGGCATATCATGGTGTTTCTCTCCTTTTCTTCTTCATCAACATGACCTTCTATGAATGCCAAATCTTCCATCACCTTCTCAGCTCCTTGATCTGATAATCACCATATGAGTGACCTCAGTTAAAGATTTATTAAATGAAGGTATTACAAACTCATATGTTGGTGTGTGTGTCTATGTTATTTAAGCAACAGATCGATTAGATTGTGAATACACAGACACTTGAAATGGAAAACAACAGAGAAATACAGTAAGCAAATACAAGAACACAAGAAATTAATAAGGAGTTCACCCTATCCTCCAGGGCTACATCTTTGGTCTAGCTCTCAGTGGTGACCTTCTTTTATTGTGTCTTGAAGTAGAGAATTACAATGAAGGAGCTCTATATGAGTCTCCTGAAACAGATTGTCTTGGCAGGGTGGTTCTTAGATTCCCCAAACCACTAGAGTACACAGACTCTTTTCCTTACCATCTCTTCAAACTCTCCAGCCTAACAGATCCTGTTAGGGATGGCTTGAATCTCTTAAGCTCTCTGGTGCTCGATGCTTCCTTTGGTTAGCTCGGCCCTTCTATCTTGTTTCGGCTTTTTGCTTCATTGGTTCTTCTCTTTTCTGTCTTCTATCTTCCTCTCCGTGTCCTTTTTGTTATCTGTTCATAGGTTTAAAGTCATTCGAGCTCATGGTTGTTTTCTTCCTATTCCAACTCTGTTGGATCACCTGCTACAGCTGCGCTTGGAGTTCCCTGTCTCAGCATCATCATCAGACTCGCAGGGAATGGCCACTTGTCCTCCTGCGAACTACACTAGCTTGCCTCGTCGGTTCGTTTCTTCATATACGTTACGAAATGAGTCATTTGCCACCTTGGCAGTAAATTCAGACTTCAAATTCTTTCATATTGCGGTTTAATCCCTCATCAATTTCATCTTCTCCTTCGGGTGCGATCTCAGCCGTTAGATATGGAGCCCCTAGATCCAACGCCATCCGCTCTTTTCGTGTGGTGGACTTGCTCATCTGTTAATGAACGATGAGCGGCAGTTTTCTCTCTCCTCCGCTTCCCCCGTGTCGGGCGCTGAGTGGAATCACTCTGCTTTCACCAAAACGGCTTACCGCCCATGGATGCCTCTGATCAATACCGCCGGTTTTGGAGCAGGTCCCTCCTTTAGCTCTTAGCCTTTTGTCCCATGGTTCTCCTGACTCTCATGCAACCAAGTGCTCGGGGCTTCTCCATCTTGAGTGTTTTTGCCCAGCTCTATTTCCCAATCTGAGCTCCCCAGGGACTAGTTTCACCTCCCGTGCAGTCTCCATGGGCCTCGGTTAGTGCATTTTGACTGAGGTCCTCATCATTCCATGCTAGCTGCCAACTGCCACTGGTTTATAGGTGATTTTAATCACTATTCTAAATTCTTTGAAGTGTGTCCTAACCTGGTATAGCCATGGTTCTTCGGATTAGTCTTTATGGATCCAATTTGGATCACGACCTTCCCACTGAAAAGCTTTTGGACCACCAAAAGTTGGTTTTCTTTTAAGCATTGACTAAGAGAGGGTACTGCTGTCTCACTTGCCCAATCTCAATCCACTTTGCACTGCTCGGCTTCGAACCTTTGAGTCCAATTTTGAGGTACTCAACATCTCCTTTGTGTGTCGTCCTCACCTTCCTATCTAGCACTTTGTCTTCCCGTAATTCATTAAGATATTCAGGTATCTAGTCATCAATAGAAGGCAATTGACTTTGCTCCTCAAGATCCTCAATCATCAAAGGTACAAACAATCTCAAGCAATATGCATTAACGACTGAGTAGATGTGCATGTAAGCTGGTAGATCAAGGCGAAATACATTTTCGCCAATCCTCTCAAGTATCTTGAAGGGTCCATACCTGATAGATTTTTTCTTTTTACCTTCACCTTGCATCCTGTCCTTACTGATATATAGCCAAGCCTGGTCTCCAACTTGAAAACTATGCTCCATCCGATGCTTGTCATGCCTAGCCTTGTATCTGGCTTGTCTCTTTTCCAGCTGTTCCTGTACTACCTGGTGGAGCTCTTGGATCTGTTCAATGAACCTAGTTGCCTTGTCCATATCATTGTGTCCATCAACTTTGGAATCATTACCAAAGAAAAAATCCAAAGAAGACCTTGTTGTGAAACCAAAATAGGTCTCAAAAGGAGATCTCTGTGTAGAAGAGTTTTTTTACCTGTTGTAGGCATGCTTCACATAACACAAATGTTCATCCCAAAGCCTAGGATGTTTCCTGAAATATCCCTTGAGTAACTGGATCACTGTCCTGTTAAATACTTCTGTCTGGCCGTCGGTTTCTGGATGAAAAGTTGTGCTTTTATTCAGTTGATTGTCCATCATCTCCCACAGACTTGACCAAAACCTCCCCACAAATCAGGTGTCTCAATCAGATACAATGGAAGTGGGCAATCCAAAATGAACCCATACATGTTCAAAGAATAGTTTTGCAGTTTGTTCAGCTGTAATATGCTTATTACAAGGTATCAAAATGCACATTTTGCTGACCTTATCCACAACCACATACAGATAATCATGACCTTTTCTAGACAAAGGCAGTCCTCCAACAAAATCCATGGAAACACTTTCCCAAGGGTGAGAAGGAACTGGTAATGGAGTGTACAAGCCTAGTTTTCTATTGCTAGGCTTGCTTTTGGCACACATAGTACACCCTCTTACATATCTAGAAATTGTCTCACTCATTTTTGGCCAATAACAAAATCATTGCAGTTGTGCAACTGTTTTACTTACCCCAAAGTGACCTGATATTAGAGAAGTGTGTGCCTCTCTGATTATCTTTATTCGCTTAGTTCGTGGAATGCAGAGTTTCCGACAATGATATAAGAGTCAGTCCTTCAAATGATAATCCGATTCTTCTACCCTTTTGCCTCGACTCAAAGTTGCATATACATCTTTAAAGTTTGTATCTTGAGCATATTGTTCAATGTAGCTTTCATGTCGTACAGAATTATGCTTAAGTATAGTAGATGCATTTATAATGGGTCTAGATAACATGTCTGCAACTCTATTATGTATGCCCTTTTTATATCTGATGACTAAATGAAACTGTTGTAAAAAAGCCATCCATATGTAGTGTCTTGATTGCTGGAACTTAGTTTGGGAGTGTAGATATTGAAGTGGTTGATGATCAGTGTGTATTACTGTCTCTTTTCCCATTAAGTAATGTTTCCAGTTTTTCACACTCTGAACTAATGTATACAATTCTTTATCATATGTAGGATAGTTAACTACTGTAGAATTAAAAGCCTCAGAAAGATAATGTATGTTTTTACTGTGCTGTGCCAACATTGCTCCCATGGCATAGTCACTAGCATCTGTTTGGATCTCAAATGGTCTTTGTAGATCAAGCAGTGCTAGTACAATTGTTGTACTAATCTTTTCTTTCAAGGTGTCGAAGGCTTTCTGATGTTTGCCTCCCCACTGAAACACCTTGTTCAATTCTATCAAAGCATGTAAGGGAGCTGCAATTGAGGAAAAGTTAGACTTCCTCCAATATTTTGCTGCTCTTAAGAAGCTTCTCACTTCTGTAGCAGACTTGGGTTTAGGCCAGTTTACAATGACTGCCACTTTATAGATATATATTTCAATTCACCACCCCCTACAATATGACCTAAATAATTTACAGATGTTTTTCCAAATTCACATTTTGAGAGTTTAACATAAATGTTTTCTCTTTTCGAAACATCTAATGTCTTCTTAACATGCTTTAAGTGTTCCTCCCACATTTTACTAAAAATCAGAATGTCATCCAGATACAGAATAACAAAATCATCAAGAAAAGGTATGAGTACATCATTCATTAATATCATGAAAGTAGGAGGGGCATTGGTCAAGCCAAAAGGGATAACCAACCACTCATACAATCCCTGCTTTGTTTTGAAAGCAGTCTTCCGTGCATCTTGCTTTGCAACTCTGACCTGAAGGTGTCCACTGTGCAAGTCCAGCTTGATGAAATAAATGGCTTCCTTCAATTGATCTAAAATATCATCTATGCGAGGAAGGGGATAATGATTTTTGATTGTTATCTTATTCAGTGCTCGGTAGTCAATGCACATTCTCCACAAGCCATCTTTCTTTCTCACCAAAA
>APFE031675061.1:46401-63337 GCA_000404065.3 Pinus taeda
GATAGACTCTCCCAATTTCAGGATTAGTTTCGACCAACTCTCCTTCTCCTAATTTGAGCTTTGATCTAGTGAGCATTCAACAGTTAAACCAACACAAGCTTGTCTAACCTTACAACCTAAAGCTTTGATACTACTTGATCTGATAATAACCCTATGAGTGACCACAGTTAAAGATTTATTAGATGAAGGTATTATAGACTCATATGTTGGTGTGTGTGTCTTTGTTATTTAAGCAAAGAATCGATTAGATTGCAAATACACAGACACTTGAAATGGAAAACAACAGAGAAATACAGTAAGAAAATACAAGAACACAAGAAATTAATAAGGAGTTCACGCTATCCTCCAGGGCTACATCTCTGGTCTAGCTCTTAGTGGTGACCTTCTTTTATTGTGTCTTGAATTAGAAAATTACAATGAAGGAGCTCAATATGAGTCTCCTGAAATAGATTGGCTTGGCAGGGTGGTTCTTGGATTCCCAAAACCACTAGAGTACACAGACTCTTTTCCTTACCAGCTCTTCAACATCTCGGTCTAACAGATCCTCTCAAGGATGGCTTGAATCTCTCAAGCTCTCTGGTGCTCAATGTTGCCTTGGTCAGCTTAGCCCTTCAGTCTTCTTTCTGCTTTTTGCTTCACTGGTTCTCCTCTTTTCTGTCTTTTGTCTTCCTCTCTATGTCCTTTTTGTTCTCTGTTCATAGCTTTAAAATTCATTTGAGCTCATGGTTGTTTTCTTCCTCTTCCAACTTTGTTGGATCACCTATTATAGCTACGCTTGGAGTTCCCTGTATCAGTGTCATCATCAGACTCACAGGGAGCGGCCACTTGTCCTCTTCCGAACTGCACCAGCTTTCCTCGTCGGTTCATTTCTTTAGATACGTTACAGAATGAGTCATTTGCCAACTTGGCGGTCAATTCGGACTTCAAATTATTTCATATCACGGCTTAATCCCCTGTGAATTCCGTCTTCTCCATCAAGCGTGATCTCAGACGTTAGATTTGGAGCCCCCAGATCCAACACCATTCGCTCTTTTCACGCGGTGGACTTGCTCTTCCATTAGCGTGCGATGAGCAGTGGTTTTCTCTCTCCTTTGCTTGCCAAACATCGGGAATTAAGTGGAATCACTCTGCTTTCACCAAAACTTCTTATCGCCCATGGATGCCTCCGATCAATACTGTCGGTTTTGGAGCGGGTCTCGCCTTTAGCTCTTAGCCTTTTATCCCACAGTTTTCCTGACTCTCATGCGACCAAGTGCTCGAGGCTTCTCCATTTCAAGGGTTTTAACCTAGCGATGCATGATTAGTGCTAATCTCACATCAAAAACACCCTCTGTTTCTCGATCCGGGCTCCCCAGGGGCTAGTTTCCCCTCCCATGCAGTCTCCATGGGCCTTGGTCAACGCGCTTTGACTGAGGTCCTCGTCATTCCACGCTGGTTTCCAACTGCCATTGGTTTAGAGGTGTTTTTGATCATTGTTCTAAATTCTTTGAAGTCTGTTCTGACCTGGTAGAGCCATGGTTCTTCCGATTAGTCTTTATGGATCCAATTCGGATCACTCCTTGTGCTTTTTTTCTTGCTTCTTCTAGTTGAGATATAAGGGAGGAGACCTCTTCCTTGTATTGACGAATTTCTACTTCAATATTATTCAAGCTCTTGAGTATTTTTTCAAGGTGGCTTGACAAAGTTTCTTCCATTTTCTTTTCCTTATTGAATTTATTTTTCATGGATATGAGTTCTTCATGATGATTTATTTTGTTTTGATGAAATTCCTCCTTAAGTTTGGTCAGCTCCTCATCTCTTTCTAGTACTTGAAGCTTGAAAAGGTCAACTTCCTTCCTTGTCTTGTGTTGGTCACCATCTTGCACTTTCTTCTTAAGTTCCTCATTTTCCTTTTTCAAACTGTTAATCTCTTCCTTTGAAGCTATAAGTTTAGTTGGAGATCTTCTTCAAAGTCTTCTTTACTTACTTCTTCTGGGTCTTCTTTAGCCTTGATGTTATCATTCTTATTTTCATCTTACTTGACAAGTTTTGAATTTCCTTCTTGATTTCCATCGTCTTACTGACTAATGGTCATGGTCAATGATCCTTTTGAGTGAAGGTCATGAAGTTTATCCCATATACCCTTTGCTAATGAAAAGTTTTCCAAATTGGCCTTTATAGAATCTGCTAGCCCATTCAAGATTGCCTTCATCACTTTTGCATTGTACTACTTAGATTCTTCATTCATCATGTTATCAGTAATCACTAATTCCCATACTTCAACACCTTGAACCATTAAGAAATTTCTCATTCTTACCTTCCATACATCAAATTTTCCATTGAACAATGACACCTTTGCAATTTGATTGTCTTCATTTTTTCACGATTGAGGAAAAGATATATTGAGGAGGATTGGAAGCTTTCTTCCTTGGGTTTTCCATTTGTGTTCTAAGGATCAACCTTTAGGCTATTAGGCTTGTGAGTGAAGATACTGGATCTGATACCAATTGTTGGAAATACTGAGAGGGGGTAGTGAATCGGTATTTTTTTCAATTGTTATTTTTACCAGTTAGATCACTTATATTTGGAACACAAAATGAACAATAAGAATAAATGATTTTATTAATTTCTTATTTACAATAAATCAAGTACAATATATATAAGGCTCCAACCCTAGAAGAAGAAACTGATCTTCAATCTCCCTAGCTTCAACCTGTAATATGCCAAGCACCGAGTTGGACTTCCAAGGCTCCAACTTTGTAAATTTTGAGGCACCAACCTCAAGAGATCCAACCATATATCTAGTTCATGCTCCGACCTAGTTTCTTGATGACTCTGATCCTTTAGGGCTCCAACCCTATCCTTGAAGGCACCAACCTTGTCTTTTCAAGGATCCAACATATTTCAACCCAACCCTTAGTTTACTTCGTCAATATATATTTCATTATACTTCACATCTCACAATGTCTTCCTCAACGAGCCCTGTTAAGCTTCAACTATCCCTTTACTTAGTCTCCACATCATTTCATCAATGAAACCCTTGATCTTCACATGACGGTGTCTACATTGTTCTTCATGTTACCCAAAACAATTATCTCCAAAATCACCTTATGATCGCTTCCATGCAAAATAGTCTCCAATAATATCTCTAAGATTAACTAAAGGTTCTCAACAATATGTCTTCAAGTGGCTACAAGAAAAATATACAAAGGCTTCTTCAATATGCTTACACACCACTCTTAGAGTGTTCTTTAACAGGTATTAAAAACTTGAAATGTCCTTCAATTATTCTTCAATATAGGATTAAACTTCAATCAAGACTCAAGTATGCTTCACACAAGCTCCAAGATTTTATTTGCTATAAATCCAACTTCAAAAGGGTATTCAATATGCTACAAAAGGGTACCCCATGTCTGTTTCAAAAATACTTTCAATTGCTACCACAGTTGTTATACAGGAAACTGACCCCCTCATTAGCTCAAAGGATAAATACATGATAATTGAAAGATTGACCAAGTTCACAGGCCCAATTGTCAAGCTAACGTTGCCTAAACACTAGCAACCTTCTTTATAAAGCTTCCTAGCAAGGCTAAGGGTGCATTAGTGCCCAACGTAACTCTATTTTCTACCTCAGGAAGAGTGTTATTGAATCCTAATGAGTCTCTATGGGTCAAGGGAACGAGTTGACTCAGAAAATATCCCTAGATTCTCTCCTATGTAAGCTCATAAAAGAAGGGAAACATCAGAACTTGACTTTTTTGGGGGAATTACTAATTCCTAATGGAGTATGAAAACGGGAAAGAGCACTAAGGCATGGAAAAATCACTGCTTTTGCCTAATGGAACTCATGAAGGACTTGGCAACCCTAACCTTACATGCTATATATGCAAGGCTTGGGTCATTGTGAAAGAGGTCGAACCATTCGAAAGGATTTCCTATTTGAATGTCAAGCAGAGTCTCAGACTAAGGCATCAAAAGAGGTTAATAAGGGAGAGAGAGAGAGAGGAGCTGGAGGGCTAAGGGAAGGATGATGAAACTAATTGTTGTAATCACTCTTTTTACATCAATATAGAACTACAGTTGTGTTGTCCACTCTGAGATGTTGATAGTATGACTTGTTTGTATGTTTATTCAATATCATTAGCATGAGTGGCTTAGTTATATGCCACTAGATATCTTTATATGTTCATGCATTGTTTATCAAGGTTTTATGCTATGATATTATGCTTGTATTTTCTATGTGTAGGTTTTGATTTGGAGCTGGCTCAAGGGTCTTCCTCCTAGCTACATTTCACTCTCCAACAACACTACACTAAGAATGGAGGTAATAATTCCTTCTTGCTTTGATATTTGTTTGTTAAACTTAGATGTTCATGTATCTTTGTGACAATGGCATCTAATCTGACTATCTCCCAATGATCCCAGGAAGATCCTTGAGGGTTTATACATCACCAAACACTCATGCATTAATCCCTATAGCAGAATTGGCGACATTATTGGGGATTACACTTAATTCCTAGTTTTCCCATAAAGTTCCTAGATATCTCTTTCTTCCAGGCCTTCCTGTACTTCTTCATTCCCTTTCCAACCACTCAAGGCCATACATCACCCTTCTCTCAGTGCTCAGCCTAGATATGATCCCCACAACCCATTTTTTGAGTATTTTTCCTCACTAACGCAAGTTACTAGTGAAAACAATGCTTTATAAAGAATTGTGCCCTCACAAGTAGAGTGTTAGTGCTGAAACTAAATCTCTCTAGCCTCTAGTATAGAGTGTTAGTCAGCCATTTCTTCATAAACAACTTGCTATGTGAACTCATGGGTTGGGAAATATGCATGTATACTAATCAGGGATCTACAGTTGCACTTGTTTGACTGATCTATGTCCTGAACAATTTTTTTTAATAAAATAGCTTTACTTCTTAAAGATTTTGTTTTCATTAAAGAAAAATTACAAAAAAGTTTATTGTTCTGATTCGATGGTTAGATCTACATTATTTGGTTTTAATAGTTGTTAGTGAACATTGGCGTTTTGTCGGTTGTGCTAGTGTTTTATTGAATAGGATGCATGGTATAAATATTGATGTATGAATGAATCTCCCTTTGTAGAAGAAGCTTATTCATCGAAAGTGAAAATTTACAAGCATTTTTTTGCATGTTTTGAGTCAGAGTCCCATATAATTTCATACGTCAACACCCCTACTAAAGACTCTAATGAAGTACATTTAAAATCTACCTAATAAAATCAATCAACAACTCTTTTTAGAGTAAACACACATTACTTTAGGCTAAGATGTTGGGATAGGCGATGTGAGTTAATTGCCCAAGATCATACACCAAAACTAGTGTCATTAAAGAAAGAAAACCTTCTACACTCATACTATCTGGGACCGCTCTAGTAAAAGAGGAGCTAAATATGAGAAAACATCGGACTGTAAGTGGAGGTAGTCTACCTTTGCATACATCCCCTTTGGGTATTTGTGTATCGGTGATCCCTTCGGGGATATCAGAGCTGAGTCGGGGACTTAGGTATCCTGCCCACATAGCATACTATCTGCAACTATGTTCCCCCCAGTGGTGTCTGTGATTTGAGGTATCCTTAGTGGCCATACTTTTTAGGATGAACACAAGGTGAATGGGGCAGGTTGCCTTGGTACCTAACACAGATGAACCTACTCTGTCTTCGGTTTTTGGGAGGGTGCTCATCTTCACAAGAGTACTTGGCCCCTTAATCTTAGGTTCGTGTGAAGCTCAAGAATAATCATAACTGTACATTTGGTCATCTCTCTCTATTATTCATTGTGATACTGGGTTTCATCTCTAATGATCGATGCTTATCAGACGAGGTCATTTCCCTCAGTTTGTTGATTGATTTCCTTAGTGTATTTTTTTTAAGTGCCAGAGTGTTATCACCATGAATTTAATAAACATTACTGTAAAATTTATTGATAAAAATTATCAGCCACCACGGCTACATCCGTCCCTTGTCATCAATCTAGACAGTTGTTATGAATTCCCCCACTCACTAAGGAGGATCCACCAAGCCCCAATGAATTGGATTACCTATCTTTGGGAAATTAGTCTCTGAGATCTAACACAGAATCGTTTGGACATCCCACAATTCAAGCTTATCATAGGATTTATTTACTCAAGGATTTCTTTCTCCATACAATCCTCTGATCACGAATCAGTTTGGACTACTCTTGGTTCATGTTGCATTTGTATCTCCTTTGTCTTTTGTTGGAACATTTCCACCCATCGACGACTAACGGGTCATGGGATTTTGTGGACACTTTTTGTCTACCACCACCTCCCCAGTCGACAGTCAGTACCACACCTCTGATGGTAAACCCCGTTATCCCATCTTTTACATATTCAAACCCTATCATGACACCCATCACGAGTGGAATCCATTACATTCCAGGTTCTGCCCCTTTTGCGTTAGCCCCTGGACCTTCGAAAAGTGCTACATATAGCACTCCTTATAACACTCAATATAGCACAGTTAGCATGGGTCCCTTCAACCAACTCTATGGTTGGCATCCATTGTATAGTTCTAACCCCCAGATTTAGGTATCTGGGGGCACATTTCCCAATATGCATATATTGGCCGAGAGCGTAACAGTTCTCGGTCCGTTTTTAGGTCTGCATGGTCAGTAATATATTGACATGAGCCCTCCTTATGTTATTCAAGGACCTATGGTTAGCTATGTGGCGAGCGAGAACCCTCATCAAGGTCCCAATCAATCCATAGGGGCACCCTATTCACAACCTCAAATGAATCAAAGGGTCACTCCTTATCCTGGGGGCACTTCCATCATGTAGCCTAATGACCCCTATGGAAACCCACAATAAAATACTATACCCCAAGGCATTTACTATACCATGCAACCTTTGTATAATATTGGAAACAACACGATGGGAGGACCGCAAGGATCCTCAAGTCATATGTCATCACTTTGGTCCGATTCAAGGGCATCAAACACCTTACCTTTCTTGGCAATGCTTGATATCCTCAACTTGTAAAAACTTACAAATGACCCCGTCTATCACAACTTACTTTGGCCACCAATCCCACATAAAATACCGATAGACATCCCGAAGTTTGAAGGAAAACAAGGGGAGGATCCGGGTACACACATCACCACCCATCATTTATGGTGTGTTTCTAACTCAACAATGGATTATAGCATCCGGCTACGTCTCTTTCCCTACACCCTTACTAGCAATGCAACCAAGTGGTACATCGAGTTACCATGCACGTCAGTCAATACCTTTGGCACGTTAGCGATGGAATTCTTAAAGCACTTCCAGCTACCCATCTGCTATGAAACTGGGACAAAACTCCTCACTTCATTACGTAAGGATACTGCCACCCACATCTTTGATCATATACATGAATGGAGAAGTTGGCGGAGGTTAGTCAAAGCTGCCCTCCCAGGCTATTTATTAGCGGATTGGTTATGCAATTTTCTACTCCCCCAAATCGCTAAAGATGTTGCCTTAGGTGGTGCGGTCACAGAAGACCAATCCATTCATCATTCCCAACACTTAGATCTGATATATTCATAGTCTGGCACTTTATACAACGTTATTCCCAATGCCCCTCACAACTCCAATTCTCACTTAGATTTGATATATTTGTAGTCTGGCACTTTATATGACATTATTCCCAATGCCCCTCGCAACTCCAATGCTCCCGCTACTCAGCAACCCAGAGTGCATGCCGATGGGATTATCAATGCAACCTCCAGGGCTGTCGTAAAACAACTGACTGGTCACATTTCCTAGATGTCAGTTGACCCCTCTACCAAATCAACTGCTCTTCCTACCACCGTGATAAACTCTGTGCAGTCTACACAAAAACATGGTGGTAAGAACAAGAAGAATAAGAAAAATATGCTCCTTCTGAAGAGTAGTCAACAAATTAGTACAACCTGAAGCAGAAGGTTGTTGGTCCCTTTGATGATGGAAAAAAAGAAACCCGCTAGATTCCCTTGCAAAATCTGTGCCAAAGACCACATGACCTATCGTTGTCCGCATCTTCAGGAATGCACAAATTTCATTGCTAAAAATGACACTGGTAGGACCCCTGCTATCCTTAATAATCCTTTCCCTGCTCAACAGTAGCAGCACCTTATTCCAAACCAACCCCAACCCCAACAAGGGGACAATGGCAGTTCGCAACATCCTTTAGCTGGTGAAGGACCATCTACCATTTACACCTTTGAAATAGTAGATCTACAAACTAGAGCCAAACCTTATGGAGCTCCAGTCGCTCATTCAGAGGAACCCTCCTCAAGTCAAAACCCACCGCCTTCTAATGATATTCATATCGAAAGGTTGGTTGCTAATCTTGTGATTCGCTTGCCAAAAGGGGCACTTCGTCACACAATGCATAATACATCTACACGTGCTACCCAAAACTACAATATTATAGAAGATTTGGCGCAAGAAGAATTACAAACCTGTCCAGCATAAAGGAAATCTCTACTTTTATCAATTGGTGGTATCAACTCCCAGGATTGCATGTTTACAATTTTCGACATGGAAAAATGTAAACCTCCCCTTTCACACCAGCTTTCATTTCAGGCACAAATATTTTCGAAAGGGAAAGGAATACATAGAACTATCATTAATGAAGGTGCTTCAACCTGCATAATGTCAGCTTCATGTTGGCTCGCTTTGGGTTCTCTAACCCTAATGCCATTGTCGAATTCCCTTAAAGCTTTTGATGATCACACTTTCATCCCAAAAGGTTACCTAGCTAGCTACCCCATCACCTTGAATGGGAAAACGGTAATGATGGACATCGAAGTTGTAGATAGAAAGCTTGACTATAATTTATTGTTGGGTCACAATTGGACTTACACCATGACTGCCATTGTGTCTATTTTCTTTTGCATCATCCTATTTCCATTGGATGGAACAATAGTCACAGTGGACCAGTTTTCTTTTTGCACCCCTGATTATTCCCCATTACCCAATGGTTTTGTACCCTTAGTGGGTGGTGTACCTAACTCTTACGTCAATATCGGTACTGGTCTATTGAAGGGCTCTTCCCTAATGGTTTTTTTCCCTCTTTTGCCACCAGTGGTTCCATAGACAATCAATATGGTTTCATCCATTCCTTGTGAATCGGTCGACCATTGGATCCTACCAGCCCCTTTAGACATTGACACTTACAGAGAAAAAAATGCTACTGTCACCAATTGAATTGGCATGCCACGCCATTCAATCTACATCCGAATCTCCGATCACTTTGGTCATGACCAACAGTACCACCTCCCCTCCCATAACTGCTCCTTCTTTTGATCTCCTCAATCAAGTCCTACCTTTAGATGAAGCTATTAGAGAGATCATGTGTTTAGAAGAACAACCTTGAGAGGACTCTCACCATCGTGTTTTGATATCTGATTCGGACACAATGTCTATTCAAATCCTATCATTTGACGCAGCTGAAATTGTTCCCTCACCTTATATAACTATCCAAACTTTGGAATCGGATAGGAACATGGGTGATCTTTAAAAAAAATTGCTCATTGATATTTCAGTCGAGTCAGACATCGGGGAAAATATACAGATTGGAGCCAAATGCAATCCTGAGGAAATTTCAAGCTTCACCTACCCTTTGAAGTATTTCCACAATGTTTTCCCTTGTTCTTCTGAGGAAATGCATGGCATAGACCCTTCTATTGTCAAGCATGAGATCAAGAAGTATCGAGCATTCATTTTATGGTGTTTTTCTTGCTCATTAATCTGAAAAATCCTCGAGTCTCCTTCTTTGAGATCATTAAACTACCATGAAGACGATCGAGCATTCGTTTTATGGTATTTTTCTTACTCGTTAATCTGAAAAACCTCGAGTCTCCTCCTTTGGCCTTGTTAAACTACTACAAAGAATATATGAGCGTGTTCTCTTTTGCGACTTTTCTCACTCTTGAACTTAAATCCCCAAGTTTTTCATCGTCAGGCTCGTTAAACACTTACAACGATGATCCAAGAAACTCTTTTTCCCTCTTTTTCTCACTCTCTAAACTGAAAAAGATCGATTGAGCATTCTTTTTTGGGACTTGTTTCTTGCTCATAAAATCGAAAAACCCTAGTTCCTTCTTTAGGCTCATTAAAAAATTATGAAGAAGCCTTGAGCACTATTTTTAGGAACTTTTCTTGCTTGTTGAATCAAAAAAACCTTGAGTTTTTTTCATTGGGCAAATTAAACATCTACGACGATGATATGAGAACTTTGTTTTTTGGGACTATTTCTTGCTCTTAAATCGAAAAATCCCCGAGTTTTTCCCCTCTTCGGGCTCGTTAAATCTACGAAGAAGGAATGAGCAGTTATTTACTTATTTTTCCTCGCTCACTAAACTGAAAAGATACCTTGAGTTTTCTTCATTTGACTCGTTAAAATTCGATGAAGGTATTGAGTTTGTCGTCGTGTGACTCATTAAAGTTTCATGATGAAAATCAAGTTTATTCTGTCTGCTCATACTCATAACAAAATGAGGCAAACGTCTATTGAGCATAGGTTTCTCTTTATCCGACTCAGTAGATTAACTTATAGAAAATGAACTGTTACAGGTATACTATTAAACCTTTGTCGCACCCAGTTAAAAACTATGACAAAGGGACCAACTTCAAGTCATTATTTATGATCTTTTCAGACCCTTGAAATATGAAAACACCACCGAGTTGTCTCATCTAGACTCATTAAATTACACAAATGAGGAATAGAGTCGCTCTTTTTATGATCCTTTTCAGACTCTTAAAACATGAAAAGATCCATGAGTTTTCCTGCTTGGACTCATTAAACTAATCATATAGGGTGAAGTTTATGATCCTTTTCAGACTCTTAAAACATGAAAAGTTCGATGAGTTTGCTTGTCTGGACTCATTAAACTAATCAAATATGGCACAGAGTCACTCTTTTTACGGTCCTTTTCATACTCTTAAAAAATGAAAAGATCGATGAGTTTACCCGTTTGGACTCACTAAACTAATCAGATGGGGAAAGTGGACAATACACTTGCATTATGTTCTGTATTTTGAAAGAGTTTTTTAGCAGTAGTCACTCCCTTGAACATGGCACTCCCTCAGATAAACCTTCCTTGTGATGGCCTCTCAATATGAATCTTACCATCTTATGAGTTTAGCCTACATACCCTGATGTTCTTGCATCTTTGTATCCTAACACTCTTTGGTGTTCATGAGTCTAGTGCTGCATGGTTAAAACCATTGTTGTGCCTTCTGTTTTTCAAGGGAAAACCTTTATCTTACATTTCCTCCATCAGACCATCAAGCATATCCTACCATCATGCCCTCTGTCGCTTTGACCCAATGCTCAAAATATTCCTCAAAAAACAATCATTCTTTTTCTGTTTCACATCGACTGATGTAGGACACCTTATTTACTAGCTTTTGACATGTCTCCTCCTATAGACTTCAACACTCTATCTAGGAAAAAGACCCAGAAATAGTTCAGTGCCTTGGTACTTGCAGACATCAGTGGTAGTTCACCTTGTGTTTAGTCAGGGCTTTTCATTATTGGCTCTTGGTTAAACGATTCTATGATTGTTCGTCCCTGTTAACGGTGTGCATTATTGACTGGTAATCAAACAACTTCATGCATGTCTGACATAAACACCTATATTCACATGTATAAATCTATGTTGTTTGGTGAAGTAGAAATCAAGACCTTGGGTAGAGGCTTGCAACACTCAGCCTTATTTCCTCTCCTGTGTTGCACTATTGTTTTTTGGAGACAACTTATCAGAATGATCCTATTATGACACAGCTTCCACATTGTTCTTATCAGCAGCCAGCATCGTCATATCTCTTTTATGAGAAAATCACTCTGACATAGCTACTAAGCGTGGGAATGCCCAACTCAGGACATGATTTTAGTTGTTATATATATATGTGTGTGTGTGTGTTGTATCAGGTTTCTCGTACCGACCAAAGCTTCAATCCTCTCTCTCTTTTTTCCAAAGAAAAGGATAGTTGAATATAAAGTATTTCAGCCATCATCGTAGCCTCTGACCTCACACCTCAGGGGCCATCTATTATCAGGAAAATGACCTCCTCATTAGCTCAGAGGACAAGGACATGATGACTAAAGAACTGACCATGTTCACAGGCCTAGTTGTCAAGCTAACGTTGCCTAAACACTAGAAACCTACTTTATAAAGCTTCCTAGCAAGGCTAAGGGTGTGTTTGTGCCCAAAGTATATTACTTTGGGAAGAGCGTTAGTGAAACCTAATGAGTTTCTATGGGACAAGGGTATGAGTTGATTGAGAAAATATCCCTAGATTCTCTCCTATGTTAGCTCATAAAAGCAGGGAAACATCAGAACTCAACCTATTTGGAAGAATTACTAATTCTTAATGGAGTATGCAAATGGGAAAGAGCACTAAGGCATGGAAACATAACTCCTTTTTCCTAATGGCACTCGTAAAGGACTTGGAAACCCTAACCTTACATGCTAAATATGCAAGGCTTAGGCCATTGTGAAAGAGGTCGAACCGTTTGAAAGGATTCCCTATTCGACTATCGAGCAAAGTCTCAGACTAAGGCATCAGAAGACGTTAAGAAGGGAGAGAGAGAGAGAAAGGAGCTAGAGGGGTAAGGGAAGGTTGATGCAACTAATGATTGTAATCACTCTTTCTACATCAATATAGAATTGCAGTTGTGTTGTCCACTCCAAGATGTTGATATTATGACTTGTTTGTATCTTTATTCAATATCATTAGCATGAGTGGCTTATTTATATGCAACTAGATATCTTTATATGTTCATGTATTTTTTATCAAGGTTTTATGCTGTGATATTATGCATGTCTTTGCTATATGTAGGTTTTTATCTGGAGCTAGCTCAGGGGTCTTTCGCCTAGCTGCATTGCGCTCTCCAGCAACCCCACACTGATACTCGAGGTAATAATTCCCTCTCACTTTGATATTCATTTGTTTAACATAGATATGCATGTATCTTTGTGACAACTGCAGCTAATGTGACTATCTTCCAAGGATCCTGGGAAGATCCTTGAGGGTTTCTACATCCCCAAACATGTGTGCGTTAATCCCTATAGCAATAGTTGGTCCAAAACTGTCTTCTAATAGCCTTAAAAGGCACTATAGAAATACCTTCAATAAACTACTATAAAGACCTCTCCCAAACTTCCTTTTAAGTTTAAGAAAAAATGCTTCAATGTGGTGTGAAGGTCTGCTCTTTAGTTATGCAAAAATTGTTCCCAAGTGAGACTAATCACAGGTGGCTCCCACAGCTTGCTGCACTAGTAATAGTCTTCTACAATTGACGATCGAGCTTCTTTAAGAGATTTTTCTCACAGTCTGAGAACTTAACAAACTTGTAGATCCTATTCTTCACAAAATATTGTCCAATCACTTCTCCACGGTGTAATTGTTCTAAGATATGCACTAGTCTATAGACCATAGGTCTGAAATATCATAGACAGAACTAGAATTCGATTTTACGTGAGATTTGTGTCTTGTCACAGGTAGTTGTCCAAGAGTTTAACGCATTCACAAGTCTCTAGTATAGTGATCTTCCAAAAATAAAAAAGTTTTGTCCGCAATTCTATGATCCAAGCTATATATTTTTAGCTTTGAATGTCAACTCAACAAAAAGATCAACCCAAATAGTAGATTATTATGTCTTCTCAGGATTTTGTACAATTATGTGCTCCTTCTCTGAAATGGTCATCGAAATTGTTGAGGATAAATGCAGTCCAAACTTTATATATAGTGTTTTTTGCAAACCAAAGTGAAGAGACACGTCACGATATGGAGGCTAACTTGAAAGACAAGGTGTAGGTTGGCTTGTTATCAAAAATATATTTTTTAACTTGAGAAATCAATATCTCAAAAATTATTTGGAATTTTGGGGAAAGTAAGGGCTCATTGGAAAGAGGAAAAAATCCTCTTTAAGATGGTATAGGTTCCATGTTAAAAGATTGCCTCCAAGTTGCCCAATTTTATTTTTCTTTGAAACTGTGCTCAAATTGTGTGCATAAAATGTTTGGGATAATATAACTTCTCCATTGTTTGGATTATTCATCATCATAGAATCATATAGGAGTGCAGTATCCATGTCATCATGTATCCGACAATATCATTATATACTAGTGCACTGATATGTTATAGTGCAACATCATTAGGAAAGTTCCAAAGTAGTCTTCCAACCATGTCATCAAGACCATTATCAAGTGTGGTCATTGAAGAGTATGACATCATCATGTGTATGACTTCATCAAGTATAGTCCTCCACATGAAAGACTTGTATATTGGAACTTAAGGTCTAGATCATCAATTAAGGCACATGATTGAAACTTGGTAACATTATAGTTAGTTCAAGGGATTCATTAGTGGCTTGACATATTAATAGGTTGGCATCTTCATTGATGGCATATTTATCAAACAAGAGTTTGTTGAACATGTACCTCATCACCATCAGGAAACAGGCATCTCAAGAATACTTTCCATCTCAGTCAATGTCATATTGAAATAAATGACAACCTTGATTAGCATATGCTAACCAATGTCTATGCACTAAGAGGCTTAGAAACAAGGGTGTGCAAAAGGGTTAACAATATAGGAATGGCTAGATTGACTCAAATGTGGGAAAATAGGCTAATAGCACAAACTACCTAAAATGAACCACTAGAAATCCTTAAATTAATATACTTAAATATTTATATACATACAATTATTTATAATTTTGAATGTCAAACACATATTTCATTATAATTGGAAAATTTTTATTATAAGAACATTGCTAGAATTGAGTTTTTTTATTATCTTGAAATTCTAGATCCATTATTTAATTTCAAATTTAATGAAATGTGTTAATATATATAATATTAGTATTGAATTATTTAATATAATAACATAATTTAATTAATAATAAATATTATTAAAGTGGTTGATATCATATATCATGCTTAATAAACAAATAAGTTAAATACTTTTACATTATTTAAATTTAAATGATGTTTCCATTGGAACATACAGTAGATGGTGACAAGTTGTTATGTTGATGCACTTTGTGGTATAAAGGTCAATGATTTGAAACTCTGTTGGAAAAAATCTAGTCATGCTAAGTGCTTTTGTGGCCAAGTACGGGTGCAATCCCTAGCTGATTTTGACGGCTTAGTGATGAGCCCCAAAATTAGACATAAATTAAGGCCCATATGACCATACTTTAGAACATTAAACCTATATTATTGTAATAGAGGACATATTTTTACCCGTAATATGTTCACTAGGAAGGTTTAGAAATAATTGCATATTTGTGCCTAATATTATCTATTTTTGTAGGATATTTTGAGAATATTGGGCAAATTATGAAGATTTGGAGGATGAGATAATATAGGAACTTGCTCCATGCTATATGAGGATCAATATTAGATAATAAATTAACAATATATTATGAAATTATTTCATAAATTCTAGAGTTCCAGGGATTGACAAAATCTAGGAATGTGTTCCCTGTCATTTAATGCAAATTCCTAGTGTTGGGAACTACATCTATTTTTTGAGGGATTATGGAGGGAAATGTTGCCTCATTTAAAGAAGAATGCTTCCTCGTCACTTTGTATAAGTACCAATTAGAATTTTCCTCTAGATACATGCATTATTAGTCTTCTTGTGGAGAAATCTTGTTATTTAGCAGCTCCACTTTCATTTCTAGCACTAATTTACTTGGATTGATTCAAATAATGAATTTTGGTGCCATTTTTAGCTTCTAAAGCTTTGTTTCCTTCATAATCCTCTGCACTTCCTTGGGTTTTGACATCCAATGAGCCTCAAAACCCTCTTGTATAGTTTCTTTATTTCCTTTGAATGTCTTTTTCACTTGCATCTCTTATTTGCGCATTTATTGTTCATGCTTCTTTTGTTGTAGGTAATATTAGTTAAATGATAGAAGTGAGATATTTTCCTGGTTATTGATAGAGTCATAGGCATGATTCATCCTCAGAAAAAATTTGAAAGGTCATATTCATCATTGAGCTACTTGGATTGGTTTACTAGTTCACAAATCTAGAATTTTTGGAAGTCCCTTGTAGAAAACTAGTAGTAATTTTATGCTACTTTTTAGAACGTGTTAATGAGCTTAAATTGAGTTGATTCCACTTGTATTGGGTCATAAAAACATTCAAGTTAATAAAAAAAGTTATCCCATAGTATTTTCACTTGATTAGGTTATGCATTTGATAGGTTAATTAGCTCACTAGTTCTTGAATTGTTGGTTTTTAGAGTAGTAATTTTATGCTATTGTTTAGAAAGAGTTACCAGGGTTATTTTGAGGTCATTGTTATGAAATAAGCTTACAAAAAGATAGAAAAGATAGATGAACGCCTTATAATTCAGCCTCTTCGAGGGGGCGACCTCCTTTACATTACAAAAATGAACAATTCTTGGATGATATAAATGAAGAGACCTCCTTTCTATTTATAAGAGTCTAAGGGGTCATAATATAATCAGACCCGACATAACAATAATAATGTAAGGGCACAATAATAACAATAGTAGGCTTCTATGGGGCACGATAGTAACAATATGGGGACTACATAGGTACAACAATATAATAAGGGGGTTGTACTAATAACAATAAGGGGTTACACTAGTAGTATAGGGGCCTAACATGCCCCTCTCCTTTCAAAGGTGTTGTCCTCAACGCTTGAGTAGTTCTTGATGCTTATGTATAAAATTCTTGTCCTCCCATGTGGAATATTCAATGGGTAATTTTTTCCACTTGATGACATACTCTGAAATTGATCGATTCCGTAGCTGTTGGGTTCTATTTTTTGTGACTGCTCCAGGTTCCAATATGATTTTTCCTTCCTCTTCAAGTTCTGGAAATATTGTTTGAATTGGGATCTTCTACAACTTTTGAATGAGTGGCCATACTTCTTCATCCTTCTTCCATTCATCCCTT
>APFE031675061.1:87714-108454 GCA_000404065.3 Pinus taeda
GGCACAATAATAACAATAGTGGGCTTCTATGGGGCACAATAGTAACAATATGGGGACTACATGGGTACAACAAGATAAGGGGTTACACTAGTAGTATAGGGGCCTAACAATCATTCCAATTGGAACAAAGTCCTAGGAAATCCTAATTAATAAAAAAAAATTTCCCATGTCATTTTAATTTTATTTACTTTGGCATTCGACAATTTATCTCACTCTTGTAGCAAAACATGGCCTCCTGTAGCACCTCCTATAGCACTCTTGTAGCACATGTAAACTTGACCGGATTTGCTCCAAATGCTTGGTTTTTACTTCTTAGGCTTGAATAACGACCCCTAGGCTATAAAACCATGATTGAGTAAGACCAAAAACCTCTTAAGCCTTGCCTATTCTCCATTGCAGTTCACATCTGTAGTTATGGTTAGTGGATAGAGTCATGACTTGAAGAGAATAATGATGATTACTTTATGAAGCACCTTATGAAATTTGTTAAAAAAATATATCTTGAATTCAGCGATTGAAGAATGTTTTCATTTTATACATATTAACCTATGTTTTCCATTCCTAACATTTCTATTTATATTGCATAGACTAGGCTTCCTTTTGATGTACGATTTACACTCTCCAAATAGGATGATGTTTACATTTCTAAAAGTAAGATTATCATTTACATTCATCAAAAGTAGAATATTCTTTCAGTTCAAAAAAAGTAACTAGGATTTCCTCTCTACAAAAGTAATTAGGTTTCATTCCTACAAACAGAGTAACATTTCCATTTCTACTATTAGTTTAGGCTTGGGTTTCATTAAATTCACTTCATTGCATCAGGTCAACGAAATAACAACACATTACATGTTGCACAAATGGTGCCGACAACTCTTAAGTTTGTACAAACCCCTGGTTGATAATTTAAGTTGGTAGCCTTGATATTTGTAGCATTATTGTCGCAATATTGGCACTCATCCCTTTGTGGCGTCATTGCTAGGGAGGTGTCAAAGCTTGCATTTTTTTCTTCCCTAGTTGATCCATTTCCAGAAAAATAAAAAATTGCATTAGGAAAATTTCATTTCAGAAAATTGCATTGCATTAGCATTCTTATTCAAATTTTTTATAAAATCATAAAATTTTCTTCTCCAACACGAAACCCCCCCATTTGATCATGTGATGTAGTAAAAATCCCATCGCCATCCACTTTTGCAAGTAGAAGAAGAATAGGTGGCAAAGAAGGTAGAAGAAATGGATGGAGATGATGACAATGTGGAGGATCCTCTTGGATTTCACATTCAAGATACTGATATCAATGTCCATATGAAGAGAATCCCTCAATATTTCCTTCCCAAATCCATGGTATAAGGTAAGAGTATCCATAAGCATTTCTCTTCGAATCTGAAATCCTTTGTAGATCTTATGGTTACTTATTAGACACCAAAAATTGAGATTGCTTTTAGCAACATTGAAGGATAGAACTCTTAAATGTTTCATGAGTATAGGGACTAATTCAATAATATCATGGAATCATTTGCAAAAGCTTTTTTTAGAAAAATATAAATATCATGATCTTAAAGAAGAAATATTTAGAATGACTCAAATAAAAGATTAGAGCCTTGAGGATCTAATAGGCAGATTTATGTAAAATGTTAATAGGGAAAAATTACATCGTTTAGGATCTGACACACTAAAAACCATCTTACTTAGAACAATTAGGGATGAGTGTATTTATATCCTCGATCTCATGAGTAGAGGTGATGTAAAGCAATTATCATTTGAAAAAAATTGTGAAACATGCAAGCGCATCGCAAGAGGAAGGGAAAGGGTAAGTAAATCAACATTAAGATCGGTAAGTCAAGATGGACTTGGAAATTTACTTGATAACTTAAAAAAAAAATCTTGGCAATCTAAATGAGCAAGTATTAATGTTAAGAACGAAAAATTAACAAAAAGAGGATGTTGATATTTTTTGTTGTCCATGCAAAATCACATGCTACTAACTATTTCCCATCATTACCGAGGTTGAAGGAAGTTTACCAAGAGGACAATGGCCTAGTCAACTTGATATGATGCAAGAACCTAATTCTAAATTTCATTGTTATATGCATCCATCTCAAATTAATTGGAACACACTCTTTCATTGGAAAGCTTGGCTATCTCAACCCCAACAACCAATGTTGGCAACAAGGTTGGAAATGAACTTATTGGAGAAATCCATAATATCCTCAATATTTTCCTCAATATCCTCCATACCCAAATCCACGTTGTACCTACCATCCACCTCCACCACAACAACAATATCAACCACATCCATCTCAAATATTTTCTCCCACTCAACTACCTGTACCACCATTTCCAAATCCACACAAGGAAGTAGCTCAACCCACTGATGATGCTGAGGTATGTACTTCCAAACAACTCCTCTTGATATGAAGTGTATTCATCTTATATCAATAAGGGTATTCCAAAAAATATATTTTTTTAATGTCATTGAAGAATAACATATAGAAGACGAAGATCCAAAAGAATCATGTATCAAATTTTATAGAGAGCAGCCATTGAAGCCTAATATTGAAGAGTTTCTAATATGCTTATCATAAGATACTTTATGTGTTCGAGGGAATAATCAACACATCGTAGAATATTTTAATGGAGTAGAAAAAGAATACATGAAGGATGATCGAGATGAGCAATTGAACCAAGGGAATCAAAGCTATATAGAGGTTTGGTTCCATAAAATCAACAAGATGGAGCATTACTCTATTCTTCAACAATTTTTGATATCATGAAAGTCAAAGCATTTGGTCTCTGATATTCAGGTACATGTCAAAGAATATATTTTGATCTTAAACATCAGTTTATTTTTCATCTTGTTATGCACATGCCTCCATTAGAAGTATTCCTACACTTGAAAGAGATTTTGATTTTCAAGTAGGGTAGGATAGAAAAAAAAATGGAAACAGAGAAAAACATCAGAGGAAAAGAATAAGGTATTAGGTAAAAACCGCTTTTGAGCCACCTAAGATTGGCTCATTGATTGAAAACCTCCATGAGGCATTCAATGGGTTGGTAGAAAGAAAAAAAGATAAAAAGAAAAGATCCTAGGTGAAAACCTCCTTTGAGGTGCCTAGGCAAACCTACCAGTTGAAGACATCATTAAGGGAGCTAGTAGGATTAATAAAAAATGAAAAATCAAAATTCTATTTTCTCCATATATATGTATATATATGATTAATGTAGCTGTTCTACACCTTTGCAAGCAACAAGAACAAGTTAGCACCAAAAAGAAAAACGTTGATAAAAAACCTAGTCAAAGAAAGCCAAACTTGGGCTTTCTCCTCTTTTGATAAGATGCTCCAATAGGAATAAGGCCATGTCAATCCATCACCCTTATCTATTTCCAACATCCACCCATCATTTCCAAGCCTTTCCCATTCATTTCCATCTCTGTCCTAAAATGCTACAGGAAGGTTATGTTTTGCTACAGGAGGCCAAAATACACAGGGCAGAACATTGTTTTTACCATATATAAAAAAAATATGCATCTTTTTGTTTATATATTTCATCAAGAGATGCATATGGATGATGGTAACACACTCAATAAATTTTAGTAAATTCGAGTGCACACTTTTCGAGAATTTGGTCACCATCATCTACCACCATTTTTATTTTTTCTCAATATTTGTGCATCCATTGGCAAAGATGTTTTATGGGGAGATGCATACAGATTATTAAAACATGATACAAAAAGTTTAGGTCAATCCAATAAACTATTTGAGAGATATTGATAAACCAGTTCTACTACAGGATTGTTCCAAAATTGCTACAACAGTGCCTAGATTTGCTATAGGAGTAAGATCTGCTTAGGAAAATGAGTCAAGATTCATGTTTTCCCTTGGGAAATGTCAAGATAAGTTCATTAAACATCATTCACCTCTCATCCACTCCATTTAACCAACTTCTTCTCAAGATTCCACCTTTTTTAATGAAAAAAACAAAGAAAATAGACTTTGCTTTCACCCCTTCTTCACAAGCTTTCACCACCAGAAGAGCTTTTTTTTCTTGTCCCTAGGCTCACCATGATTCATCCAATTCATTGAATTTATTCGAGGAATAAACATAAGGTTTGAGTGAGGTTTTGGGGAGGGACAATGTCACTACTAGACATGAAGGAGATCAATCCTGTAGTAGCCTGCACAGGTCCAACAAGATCATAGACAAAGTACTGTTGCAGCTCTAGAATGAAGATTTGGCCACCTTGACGCATCAAGAGGCCATCCCAAAGGCTTATAGAAGTCAAACCATCCTTGAGGAGAAAATTCAAGGTCACCAATTCACTCCAGAAACACCATATAAAACACTAGAAAAGACCTACATGAAAGAGAGATTGTATTAGTCAAATAAATCATGACATTATTGATGACTTCTCCACAAGCACGAAAATGAAAGATGGCACCTGTTACACAGTAATTTGTCACTACATTCACCCCAGTCCTTCTACTATGTCATGTTTCCAAGTAAAACATGCTCATACTGAAAAAATGCTCTCTTATGTTGCCAATTGACCCACTTATCATAAGTTTTCTACCTCATCGCGCGAATGGACTTAATATACGCAATGGACAGCGGTCGTAAATAGTCCAGCCGCACTTCTAGCGCAGAAGTACATCTTTTTCCCACAACGGTATGATTTCATGCTCTGACGTGAGGCTATCTGCTATCTTTAGCAATGGTCTGATTGGCTACATTGCCTACTAGTGATGTCAACGCTAAAGCTTAGTTATAAACTCATGATGATCCAGATTGGGTGAATTCGTTCCAACAGTCAGCATTCTGGATGTCTCCAAACCTGGTTGTTGGCATAGTTTGTGTTGCCCTTCCTCCTCTATAATGGCAGTTCCATCATTTGTGCTACCTTCATTAGGGATAAGCTCTCTCTTCCACCTTTCATGGAGACTCCTTCTCCTATTTAAACACTCACCTTTGATATGATCGGCTAGTTCGTAATTTCTTGGTTTGAGTAGTGTTGTTATTGCTTTTGGGTTTGATAGATAGCTGGTGTGGGGGTGACAAGTGTGGGATTGTTTATAACTTGTGGAAGGTTGTGAAGTGCCCTTAACTTTGTGTTGAGACTTATGAGTGAGAGAGAGATTTTGTATGTTGGGAGACCCATCTTCAAAGAGTGAATGTTTGAGAAATACACTGGTTGGACCCTCTGAGAAGGCTTGCGATGTCAAAACTTTGGTTGTAAGCTTGCTCTTATTTCATTTTTAATACAATAAATGATGTTTTCTTATGTCTTGTATGTAATTTAATTGATATATCATGAATTCTTGACTTTGTGAGTAAATATATCATTTTAGTTTTCCCGTTACGTGCTTTGTTGTATTTCCTTTGCATTGTTTCAAGTTGATCACTCATTGAAGAGAAGGAAGTGAAAGCTGGAGCAGTGCAATGGAACTCCATCGACCACCGGTTGAGGTAGGCCTCCAACTATGACTATTTAAGGAAATATATTGTTGATCTGTCCTTGCTGTGACTAGGCCCACTCTAGGGCTAGAGGGGTTGCCTCTGTCCGCAGAGGGAACACTTTCCTGCATCACAATTTGGCGACTCCACTTGGGAGTCTGTCCTATGTTCTTCTCTTGTTTTCTCTTGTTTTGATTTTGATTTGGCCTTTCTTGAATTTTGGGGATTAACTATCAGTATTCTAGGTCACCTAGATCGATTTGGGGAATCCCTTTATTGTCTATCAGATTGACTAGCTTTTGTTTGGGAGTTTTTTGTTTGTTTGTCATTGTTTTTAACATCGTCACGAAAAATAGTTTAACAGTCGCATCGACGTCACACTCACTCTTTTTTAAAGTCCTGTGTGTCGCTACATACCGTCGCACAGTCGCGAAGACTCCTAAAATTGGTACATCGCGGGAAAGACGTGTACTTCCATGACGACATCGCTCTGTTGCTACACCTAGTTGCTCATCATCGCTAGTTGCTTGTGTTGTCCTCGCGATGATTCCTGTAGAATTTATTTTTTCATTTCTGCCTCCTGAGTTCACCGATCCTGTTGATCCCTTGATCTTTTTTTCTTGCTCAGTAGCTTTTTTTTCACTGTTTATGGTTAAGGCAATCTTTCTTTGGATTTGTTGAATGAATCTTGCATTTTTTCCCTGTGTGACCTAGTTCGTCTTTTCAAGTTCTTGAATCAATTGGCTTGGTTGCTGGTTTGCTGAAGGTTCGTTTGCAACTTTCTTGTTGGTTTGATTGAGCCTTCCCCATTGCTTGTTTCTGGTTGATTTTTAGTGACGATTATTGGACCAATCTTTGGTATTGATTCAATTTCTTTTCACTACCGAACATAGATTATGATTGTTTGGATTGACCAGTTTTACCATGCTTGCCTCTTTGTTCTTTTAAATTTAAAACATAAAAATCGAAAGACTGCATTCATTTAGTATACGAAAGTGAAAGTGAATTTGCATTTTGCATATTGGAAAGCAAATGATAAAATCTCTCAATAGTAGTATCCATGCACTGTAGGAATTGATGTCTGTATGCGTTGAGTGATTGCATTTGCTTATCTTGGTTTTCTTGGTTTGGGGATGATCTCTCTACCCTCCTGTAGATAGATGTTCATTGAAGTAAAAGGATATTTCGTTCATTCTAGCTACATCATAGGTTTTGTTGTATACATACGGTAAGACCTGAAAACTGAAACATAATTCAAGATCAAATTTAAAATAAACTAAATAAACCTAACAACGCATTGGAACATAATGCTCATTACTTAGAGGTCTAGGCTAGAGACGTGCTCCAGCGTCGTTAAACCTAGTCACTATTGTTTTCACTCAAGGTTGCGTGGTTCCTCCTTCTGTGAGTCAATAGCAGTCTAGTACGGAATTGTGCTCCCATGTACGTTGAGTATATGTTGGGAGACCCCACTAGGTTATCATCCTATATCCTTAGGAAGCCGTTTTTGCCACCTTGCAAACTGTAACGCACCGAACACAGCATTCGGGAAGATTGACTGTTGTACAGAAAGTCTTTGGTTTTCATATGACTGCCAAGGTGTATATGCAGTTTTACGGATTGTTTAGTAAACCTTTTGCCTAGTTCTCCAGAGTAGTCACTTTTTTTCCTTTTCGGACTCCCTAAAAGAAAAGGTCCATCTGAGCACTTGTCATTTCAGGCTCATTAAATATTCGAAGGTGACTAGACTCATATTTTCATCTTTTTCTCGACTCTTTAAAGATGAAAAGGTCAAGTTCTGTTCCTGTGTCTTAAAATTTATTCGGCCATGTTCACATTTACCCTATTAGATCTTGTTTCCATTTTAGTTTGTGTAGGATTCTTTCTCATTAGTTTTCCTAGGATTTTGAATTGAATCATCTTGGCGGAATCACCGATCCCGTCTCCCGTTCCAAGTGACCAAGGGTCTCCATCCTCTGTAGCTTCTGAGGTACCGACTATTAGTGATACTCTATCCATTATCCCGAGTATCCAATCACTTAAATCTCGCACTCCAGAGGATGATTCTTACGATATTCATTGGAACCCTGTTTGGGAGCTTTCCGAAGATGACTTTCCCATTACTCCTCCTAGCGTTTCAGTCCCGATGTCTTCATCCAACATGGATGAGACAACGCCTGTCTCGAGTGAAGAATCCTTTGTGACATAAAGTGAAATACCTATGCCTATGGAAACTTCACCTTTCCGTGTTACTTACCTTGGTGTCACATTGCCTTTAAGATATAATGTTTTGGTGGACATCATCAGTTCTAGATCTCCCCTATCGAGTTTCATATGGTCTCATACTATCCCTCCGACTTCGAAGTTTCTTACATCACAATGTGTCTGTCGCATCTGTTCCGACCATTCCAACTGTTTGTGTGGCTTATTCAACCCCTGTTGTCAGTGCCACCACTAATTCTTCAGTGGTGACTACTATTTCCAGGCCTTATGCTGGTCCTACCAATAGTGGCCCAACGATAGGAGTTGTTAATCCTACACTAAGTGCCCCACCTTCTTCTGGTTCCATTCCAGCAAGGGAGGCATATGATCAATATGTACAAGCTCTTCGGAATCCAGATCCTCAAAATTTGTTTCATTATTATGATTCTCGCGGAGCCCATATCTATTACCCCGGACCTATGCCATCTCAACCTGCAGTTGAGGTCACAGTTCTGTTGTCCGTTGCTTGGGGTACCACCACTTATCATGGTGGCCAAGCACCGCCTATAAATTTTCAAGGGCCACCCTATCAAGGTCAGCCATCTTATGGACAACCTTATCTAGGGCAACTTGGAGGTGCACAAGGACAACCCTTCCAGGGACAACCTTCAACCTTTGGTGGTTCCTCCTTTACCTATTTCGGGAAACCTTCTGGTAATCTGGGACAACCTTACATACAACAAGGCCAACCCAGTGTCCAGCAAGGCTACCCTTCTGGGCAAGTCGATCAACCTTACGTTTAGTAAGGCCAACCTATTTCCTAGCCTAATCAACCATCTGGACAAATTGGTCAGCCTCAAAGCCAACCGAGCCAACCAATCGTCCAGTCTAAAGCCATCCGGCCAATCAGGACAACCCTCATTTGTGCAAGGACAACCCAGTACCCAACAAGCTCAACCTTCTGGGCAAATGGGTCAACCTCAATCTCAACTAGGTCAACCTTCTAGCCAGATGCCTTAGCCTCAGTTCTCCCAAGGACGTTTGTCTGGGCCTGCTCAACCGGGCACTCAAATGATTGTTGCTTCTCAAGCTCCACCCAGTTTTCAGCCCCAGTCTGGGCTCCAGACCCAATCCGGTCCTCAAATTCAGGTTGGACCCCAACCTCAACCTACTTATCAAGCACAACCTGGATCCTAGGCTTAGTTTGGAGCCCAGCCGCCTTATGGTTTTTAGCAATCCCAAGGGAAAACCCAATTTGCCCCATATCAAAATTATTAACAACTGTAGCTAATTCCTTTCCAGAATTTCCAGCAACCGTATGTTACTCCTGCAGGCCAAGTTGGTAATTGGTGGAATGCTAGGGGGCAAATCCAGGGTCAACTCTCCAGTTACAGTTATAACCCCTAAAGACAAAATCCCTACGAACAAAACCCTTATGGGCCAAATCCATCTAGACAAAACCAATGGGGGAAACAAGTAGCTGGGTGGAACTCTGGTGCTACCTCCTACCCGTGACCTCAGATGCCCTTTAACCCTCAATTACCCTTTTTAGCAACATTGGAATTACTGGATGTGTCCAAAACTGACAAATGATCCCATTCTTCATAATCTGTATTGGTCGCTGGTTCCAACTAAAATTCTAGGTGATTGTCCCAAGTTTGATGGTAAAGCTAGAGAAGATCCCCAAGCTCATGTCATGACTTATCATATATGGTGCTCGTCAAACTCATGGCTTGATGATTCAATATGGCTCCACCTTTTTCAACAGACTCTCATTGGCTCTGCTGCTAAATGGTATATTGAGTTAGCTCGCAGATCTTTTCAGGACTTCAACTTGTTAGCTATGGCATTTTTAACTCATTTTCAGTTACCAATTCGATATGAAATGGGCACACATCTCCTGACATCCTTGAAACAGACCACGGCCATGCATATCTCTGATCATATTCATGAATAGAGATGACATCGCCGTTTGATTAAGTTTTGGATTCCCGATCAGCTTCTAACTGATTGGTTCACAACTGCATTTGTCGGTCCAATAGCCCGGGATATTGCTATGGGAGCATGTGTAACTGAAGAGCAAGCTATTGCACTTGCTCACTACCTCAACTTGGTTTACTCCCAGTCCGGTACACTATATGATTATTTTCCTGATGCTCTGAGACTTGAAACTTCCAAAGCCCCACCAACACCATTTGTTGACGGCGTCATTGGTTCTATCAATGTGCCCTCTAAGAAATATTTCACGAACACTGGGAAGCAAAAGTCGAATGCTTCGAATGAAACCACTTCTCAGGCTGTATCCAATTCTAGCAACACTTCTGAGGTTAACGCCGTCCAGTCCACCACAGCAGACAAAGCCTCGAAAGGGAAAAGGAAGGGAAAAGGAAAGAATAAGGTTGATCAACTGAATTAGGATTCCCCTAAACCTCCACCCGAGGAAGGTGCCAAACGTAAGCCTAAGTATCCTTGCCTTATCTGTGATGAGGATCACTATACCAAAGACTGCCCTAGGTATTCTAAAGTTAGTCGCTTGTTAAAAGGCGCCCCCGAACTTCTGCCGTACTCAAAGAGCCTTTTCCCTCGCAGCAAACTCAAATGGTGGCTGATCCATCTCAATCCTCTTCTCCTTTGGTTCTCAGGTATTTATGGCTGGGACGATTCCCGTCCACATTAGTACTCGGGCAAAAGAGTATCCGTCACCTACCGGGAAAGAGCCTGAGGTCTCCTCTAGTGCTCCTCCATCCAGTTCTAGTCCCCTTCATATTGAGCGACCTAGCACTAAAGCGATCATCCGACCTCCTCCTAAAGGCATACTCTGGAAATCTTCGTACAACCCTAATGCTCGTGCTACTTAGCACTATAGCACCGTTGAGGACTTATCCTATGCTCCATCAGCTATGTCTGCATTAGAAGTTCTCCAGAGCTACCCCTTTCAGAGGAATTCTTTGCTATCAGCCATCAGTGGCATTGACCCAGCCGATTTGGATTTGATCACTTTTGACCTAGACAGTCATATACCGAGACTACCTAACCAAATTGCCTTCCTTATTCAGGTCATCATCAATTCTAAAATGATTCATCGTACCATCATTGATGAAGGCACTTCTACTTGCATAATGTTTGTTGCTTGTTGGAAGGCTATTGGTTCTCCGACTCTGAGCCAGTCTCCTACAACCTTGGAAGCCTTTGATGGGAGAGAATCTTGTCCTTATGGTATGCTCCAATGCTTTCCTATTACTCTGGAAAGGAAGACAGTCAAATTGGAGGTCGAAGTTGTCGATGCAAATTTAACTTACAACCTCCTTTTAGGATGAAGCTAGACATATGCCATTCGAGCCATGGCTTCATCTCTATTCTGTGTCATTCGTTTTCCTCATCAGGGGAAGATCATCACAATAGACCAGTTTTCCTTCTTCGCCTCCTCCTCCAATGGCAACGTGCCTTTCATGGAGCATACCTCTATTCCATGTGAGAGTGTGGGTGCTAGACTCTTTAAAGATCCTACCCTTATGGGTGTTTTTTCACTCCCACCTCCCAACATCGCTCCTATTAATATGAGTTCTGCACGCTCTGATCCTTGGATTCTTCCTCCCATTGATCAAATAGAGTCTTGGGGTGATGAAATGTCGTTGAGTCCTACCGAGCTCAACTACATCGAAATTGTTTCTGCATCGGCTCCATTCTCCAAACCTGCTCCTACGTCGAAGTCCCTCGTCTTCACTGAGTTGCTTTGCTCTCTACCATCTGTTACCGCGCCCTCTCAGTTAAAGGACCATGTTCCAGATGAAACTCTGTTCTTGATTAGTACCCTTGATCCTTGGTACGGGGATATTATTGTCTATCTTCAGACGTCCTCCTTTCGTCCCGATTTGTCCAAGGATGCTTGGCTACGAATTCACCATCATTCTCACCCTTATCGCATTATTGGGGACACCTTGTACCATCTCGACGCCAACTCTGTTCTCCGCCGATGCTTAACATTCGAGGAAGCCAAACGAGTGCTAAATGACTGCCATTCTAGCACCTGTGGTGGTCACATGTCTGAGTATGCTAATGCTCAGAAGATTCTCCATGCCAGTTATTTTTGGTCCTCTATTTTCAAGGATTTCATTCTTGTCGTCCGCTCTTGTCATGAGTTCCAAATCTACCAACGGAAGATGCACGCGCCTCCCACTCCAATGTACCTTGTCATTACCGTTGGCCCTTTTACCAAATGGGGCATTGATTATATGATCTGTAACCCTCGCTCGGCCGGGGGTCATGGGTATATCATCGTTGCCATTGATTATTTCACAAAATGGGCCGAGGCGATGCCTACACTATCCAAGGATGGTCACACAACGGTGGAATTTTTTATTCAATCTATGTTATTTCATGATTTGGAGTCCCTCAGGCTATCATCACTGATCACGGAAAACACTTCTATAATCATATGATGACTGAGTTAACAACCCAGCTGGGCTTGCGGCATGATAGCTCGACACCATAATATCCTCAAGCCAATGGCCAAGTCAAATCCATCAACAAAGTTATAGTTACAATGCTTCAACGCACCATTGGCAGGGACAAATCCAACTCGCATTTGATGTTGTTCTCTGCCTTATGGGCCTACTAAACTTCGGTGAAGGATGCCACTGGTTTACCGCGTTCCAATTGGTTGACGGTCTGGATTCTACCCTTCCGATTGAGTGTGAGATCCCTTCTCTGAAATTAGCCATCGAATTACTCCCCAACACTACTCTGGTAGAGGAACGTCTTCTCTATCTAGAGTGACTAGAAGAGACCCTTCGACTAGCCTCTCTAGCCATTGAAGCACAGAAGAAGAGAGTGAAAACTCACTTTGATCATACTATCCATCCTCGTTCTCTCGTTGAAGGAGATTTAGTCCTGCTTTATGATCAAGCAAATGATAAGCTAGGGTATGAAAATTCAAGCCTATGTGACACGGGCCTTATATTATAAAGCAAGTTTTGTGAAAAGGGACCTGTTAGCGCTTGAGATTTCACCTCAGGCTGAGAAAGGCAAATCTTCAAGGCTACATCAAACCATTTCACCTCGTAGCTAGCCCTACGAGGTATGAGAAGGCTCTCTCGGGTCAAACTCGGTGGATTTTTTCAATGGGAAGAGTTGACCAATTAGAAACACTGATTTTAGGCTAGTAAACTGATTGAAAAGGGGTTTTTTAATTAAATAACGGGGTTTTTCTGGGCTGCATGGGCAAAATCATAGCTTCAAACAGAGAAATATAATGAACAACACAGGTTGACGACTGAGGCAACGTAGGCAAGGAATTTAACATCAAATCTGGATTTAAATGGAATGGAAAGACTGGTGAGGAGCTGACAAGGGAAAACAATAACTTTGAATCCTTGTCAAACAAAAGAAAACATTGAATTGAACAAACTTATAGGTAGAGCATATAATACTATGAATTCTACCTAAACACTTCATTTGCTCAATTAGAAATGATCATGAGGTGAATGAAACATAAAAATTTACATATGAGACAAAGGGAAAACGTATGCTAAATTAACATACCACATGAATCTCCGAAATCAGAGCTGTGAAATTTTCATTAAAAATCCCTCTGTCAAAGACTGTACAATGGAGCTCAGCTCTCCTCCAGCACTCAGCACTCAGAAACTCTCCCCTCACTCCTCTCTACAAATGAATTTTTTAATACATTAAATAAAACTGCTGCCCAAAACAGGGGCGTTGTTTTAACTAACTACACAAAATTAACAAAAAAGAGTTACATTCATTCCACAAATAGAACAGTGTTCTACGATTGATTTATTAAGAGACAAAATCTGGAGCAAAAATCTCATGAAATCATGATTTAGGATCGAAATAGGCAAATTCGCTTCCCTTGAAATCCTCTGATGGCCGACACATGGAGTGCAGATCCCGTTAAACAAAGTCTGGAAATAGGCATCGAATCCTATTCATCTGGTAACAGGTGTCTTTGTTTATTTTTGGCTGAAGTGAAGGGCCAGGTGTCAAGGACGTGAGCCAAATTTTCCCACGTTGCTCTAGTAACTTAAGAGCCCGGATTAAAACTATGCGATCAATGCCAGCAAGCTCTGTTTCAGCAAAACATGCCTCCAATACGAATGCAACCACCAGATTGACAAGAAGCAACACCGTTATTACATAAAAACTGATGAAGTACAGCAGTGCCCATGACGTTCCAATAATTTGCACATAGCCCTTCATCCAAATTCAAGGAAATACCAGTTTCAATAATGCCTGAAGCAGTTAAACCACTATGAAATTTGTCTAGTGCACTGGACAGTTCAACGATCTGTTCAGAATCTCCAATATTTCTCATTTGCTGACCATGATATGATGATACAGCCCCTTTGGTTTCACTAGAATCGATTCGCAAAGAAACAAAGTCCTGCCTTCCTTGAATTTCATCTGGAATGCAAGCTGCCATGTTGCCATTTTCTAACCCCCTAAAAGGCTTTAACCCATGCACTGTAGACATCTCATCAATCATACTTTGAGAAAGAACCTGAGATTCAGATTGAGTACCATCATTTATTTCATTATTGAGCTGCATATGGGAAAAAACCTGAGCTTCACAACTGTTTTCTATGATGTAGCATAAAGTGTTTTCTCTTTTAGAATTAAATCGATCAGTTCCATGATAGTCATTCTCATACTGGTTTTGCTCTGAGGCAAATGAGATTGTAGATTGCTCTTGACCAGGTTTTCTATCTCTATATTGATCTTCTCCGCTGCTGTCAAAATAGGCATGAGAATGTTCGAACGGACTTTCAGAAATGACTCTAGGAGTATAACTTGGCTAGGTTGATATGCTTAAACATGGACATATTATAGTTCTTCTACCATAAGAACCTCGAAGAGATACTCGACAAACAGGATGGGTTGAGTGTTTCCTTAACCATACATCAATGTAGTTAATGTGAAATGCATGGCCACAGGTAGGCAAGACCCGCAATATGTCCTTCTCTTCATATTCTCCAAGGCATACTGTACATCTTATTTATCTTGAAATCATGACTATCATCAAGCTCATAAAATATGCAGTCGTAGGCTTCGTTTGAGATCTTTGGTAGGGTCCGATATTCATTCAACTCTTCAAAGAGTCGAGCACATTGATCTTTGTCTAGAAAGCCACAACCATGTACATCCAGTAGATCGAAAGATAATTGCAGTGTATCTTCTAGCTCTTTGAAGTCACGATATACAGGTTCAGTATGCCCCTGCGACAGCGCCAATCTACGAACCTCTGTCATATACCTGGTTGCTGCACTTATGATCTTGTCTTTTATTCCTTGATTAATAGAAGTAGTTTTCTCAGACGTTAACACCCCTCCGAGAATTAGAGAAGCACCAGTGGCACTTGTGCCCATTCTCTGTGCAAGGGCTGAAAGTGTCCACTCACGAAGAACTGTTAATACTGGTCAAAGAAGTCGCAGCCGAAGTGCTGGTGATGGCAAGATCGCTCCACTAGATAATAAGTGTTCATATGCATGATGTACAACCTCTGCTTTCCAAGTGTTTTTCTAGCTCTATTTCAATTTCTCTCACAGTTCTATTAGATGCATCATAGCCCTGTCTTTTTTCTTTGCCTCTGACCAATCAAAAACATTTTCAAAATGCTTAATAGTTGACCTCGCATCAGGGAGACCTTTACCTGGGGTTAAAATATGCCATAACAAACTGGATTTTATTTCATCCATATTGTCATTGAAAGACAGATAAGCTTGGATCATACACCGGCATCCATGAAGAGCAGCAATAAATTCATGGAGTTGCTTTTTGTTGCATTGAAGACTGAGCAATTCTTGAATGAATATGCTTCAGAATTTCCTTTTCAGAGAGCTGACGATACCTCAAAATCACACATTGTTAGATCTGAAAAGTAACTTCAAATAGAGTCTTATACATTTGTATGTGCCAAAGAAAATTTCAAAACTTCGAAGGCTGGTGCTTCAATTTAACTTGGCTTCCGAGCCATCAAAACCCTTAATCATTGTTTAGTGCAATTTGAAGGAATGAATAGATTTCCACATCAACCGAACTGTAAACATGCCTTGTAGCAATTACCAAACTGAACATTAGAGTATCCCTATTCGAATTAGCTTGAGATGGATGAATGCTTCAAAACTGTTGTAACGGTTCTGCTACAGACTTTCCTTGAAGGGGAGGCGGAATCCCTTATCATAGCTTTCTCCAGCGAATAAGAGAAGACTTCAGATCTCTTAGACATATGCATGAACTGATCGAGTAATTTTGGATCTTGTTAGGCTACTAGGGAATACGTGCTCACAAATCTTTAAGATGATGTCGGGTTCTTTATCAATTTGAAGCCATTAACATCATATTTATGCCCAATACAATGCCTCAAAAGCTCGGTTACTTCAGCACACAATCTGGATCATGAAAGCATCCCTCGGTTTAGGCAAACTTTGAAGTGATGCTAGACTTCGTGACCTAGTCCAGATCAAACCCTAATAGGGCTGTAGATGTCACAGGAAAACAAGAACTCAAAATGCATAGCACCAAGTCTTTTAGATCTGACTTTAAACAATCCAATGTAGCCTTTTCAACAGTCCTTCCTGTTTGTGTTTTTGCTGGGATAGGAGCTGATGGCACTGCCAGTTGAAGAGCTGAAGAACAAATTACATAATCTAAAAAGCACATTTAAATAATTTCTTCTTCAAAACCCTGTTTTGAAGAAGAATCAATCTCTGACATGAGATGGAGTCTAACAGTACCTATGAGCTGATTGATTATGAAGGGAACCATCTAGATAAGCCCTGAAATGGGCTTTATCTAAAAAAATATTATGCATGAACCCCATGCATTCTGATTTGTACATACGTGTGTTTTCAGTAGGTGTGCTCTGTGTGTGTTTCATGTCTGGCTTGGTGTGTAGGCATAATTGTTGCTTATTGTGTCTTTTTGCTTTTTGTGCAGATGTTTGGTACACCTTACATTGGTTTTGCTGATGGTGCCCACCACAATACCCGCAACCTTTCTTCTCTAGCATGGGTGATCTACGATCCTCACGGTGAGTTAGTAGACCTTCAAGGTGTTTGTCTGGGTTGTACCACAAACAATGTTGCTAAATATAGTGTTGTTATTGAACTACTGACCAAGGCTATTAACCTCAACATTCATTCATTGGTTGTGAATCTGGATTCTCAGCTTGTTGTCCACCAGCTTAATGGGTGTTATTCCGTCAGAGATCATCGGATTTTAAGGTTGTATTTACGTGTTAAATTGCTAGAAAGGAATTTTGATTTTATTACATATCAACACATTCCAAGAATATTAAACACGTTAACTGATGCATTAGTAAACCATGTATTAGACAGACATTTGCGTAACATGTAATCAAAAAATAAGTGTATATGTCCAAATAGAGTCTGTGTTCTCCGTACATTCAAGACACCTGTCTCTCAAAAAATCAGCAGGAAATAAAACCTAGGCATCTACTGCGGTGGGTTATGCTCCCTATAGCACACCACCGCTCGTGCAACTCACCTCAACATTTGGTGCAGCCTGGGTATCACCCCTACTATATGTATCTGGAACTCTATGGGTACCTCCTCGATCCCCATGTAATCAGGGATCCCCGCTATCAGGCCCTCAAGATTTTGGGCCACTATCTCCACTGAACTGCCAGCTAGGGGAGCCAAGGCCAGCTCCTTGATGCCCTGTGGATCCCTCTGTGCCTCTGGGGCCAGTCCTACAGGCCTCACTAGTCCCACATCTCCAAATACCATAGAGTAAATCATTAGGACATATGCATGAAAAATCTAAAAAACATCATAAAAGATAAAAATACAAAAAAAGTATGATCAAGTGCTTTACCGCCATCGTCCCACTGCTCGCCAGTGGGTAGCTGCATGTCGGGGTATCCATGAAAGTCCATACCAGCATATGGCCAGTCCTCGATGAAGATCATCTGGCGTTCCAGCCACTCACGGAATAGTGTCCCCCATGACAATCGTCGTCTGCCACCGCCTCGTGGCATAACATGTGCCCACCGTGCGATCCTGGTCTACCACAGTCTAGGCCTGTCCTAGTCCATATCCTGTAACTGAAGCACTGAAACCTGCTCCAGCATGAGTAGGATCAATATAGACCCATAGCCAAATTGTTTCATCTCCCCACGACGACCGTTGGTGAGCGATATCTTCATGTTGATCGTCATTGTTTCAGCTCAGTTGAACATGGTTGGGTTGAGGCACTCAAGAGCCAATCGAAGTTGGGTCTTTGTTGCCTCATGTTGGGCTTGGGAGCTCACTGCCCTCGTCATCATAAATAGAACTGCATGAAGAACCAAATCTTCCACCATCGGAATTGCCACCATCCCATTTTTTGATTTTCCTGCCAATGGGCACACTCGTGCCATCGGCATGTCTAGTGATTCGATCCCAGTTCGTTGGCCTTCTAGAACCAGCCTCTCATTGCAACGGGACAATCCAGTCAGGAAATATATATCTGTAGTGTCGAACTCAATGTCTCTGCCCCGGATAATGAATTTTCTGTCTATTGGGTTCCAAGCATGAATTATCAGCTCTAACAAATCGGGTTGGGCCCGAAGGTGCGGAGTGAGGAATAATTTTAGCAACCCGCACACACGTAAAGCATTTTGGCACCCAGCATCAGCGAAGGCTTCCTCATCATTAACATCGTGAGTTCGTTCCTGCCAAACAAATTCCATGATGCCCTGCATGACAAGAAAAATGAATTAGAACTCCTTTTACAAATTTAAATGCATAATTAACACAAAAATTCAATTTAACTTCATTGTCGCGACTGTTTCTAATACAGCGGCGACGACGCTGAGGCCATAGTTCATTTTTCTTGCAATCGTCGTGAGAATACATCAGATTCTCGCAACGATCCAAAGGTGTTATGTGTAAATCATGCTCAGTCATCGCGGACCCGAGTGGCTTTCCCGCGACGACTGAGAGGCGGACTTGGATTTAAAAATCCACCTACCTAACGCTAAATTGCATTAAAAAAAACTACTAAAATGAAGCGCAGGGAGAAATATACTTACTTGGCGAAGGTTTCAGGGCAAACCGTGGATGGATAAGGCCGGAATCAGCTTGAGAACTTTGCTCAAGTTGGTGCTCCAAACACTCCAAGGTAAAACAAACAGTGCAAATGGTAAAAACAAATGATTTACCCCACCCTTTTTGTAGTAATTTTTTGAAACATTAAAAAATTTTACTTTAGAATGTGGGTTTTTTCATTTTTATTGCATGGTTAATTGGAGTTTTTGGTTTTTTAACTGTGTTTCCACATATATTCATCATTTATGTCAAATGGGTTTTACGTTTGATGTGTTTTGTGCAAAACTACAGGTAGTGGAGTTATGTTGTACTTCGTGTGTACTTGATCCGTAAAGTCTTATTTAATGCTCTTTTGCGACTTAAAAGATGAAAACATAGTCGAGTTATCCCTTTTGACTTGTTAAAGGAAATGAGAGGCGATCTTCTTTAAGCTATTTTCCGACCGTATAAACGTGAAAAGATTGTCAAGCTTTTGTCGTTTCGGGCTTGCTATTGGTTAAGAAACGACGTAGTTTCAATCGCTTTTCTATTTTTTCAAGTCGAAGTCACTAATCACGAAAAGTACTCCTTGATCTTAATGATCAAGTGATTCTTTTGAGTATTGTTTTATACTTTTTCGGGATCGAGAGACACAAATATACGAAAAAGGACTCCCCCTAGAGTTGTCTTTTCCGTGTCTTTTTCAAACTCTCTAAACATGAAAAAGACTTCGAGTTTTACCTATGTCAGACTCGTTAAACCCTGACAACATTGGACTCATCGCCATGACCAGACTCGAGCTTCTCCTCCCTAGGGCTCGTTAAAATATTACTAGGTTGGATTCGACCGAAGGTCGAACTTATATTACAAGCACATGATATCCCCTTCAAGCTTGTTTTCAAAAATAATTGGGGTACTTTCCAGCAATGGTGGGGGAAAATTTGGAGGTCATCACTGATTATCTATGGCAGCTAGTCACTCTTGAACATCGACACTTTTTCCTCTTGTCGAGTTGGGACATCCATACATCGTCATTTGGCCTTCCGCAGGTTTAGGTTGTCATTTAGCCTCATTCCATCTGATCCATGCTGTCTCCATCAAGCTTCTGATCCCTTGGTACCTGAATGCTGCCACCCTCCGGAGCCGTGTCGCCGACATGTTCAAGAGTATAATCCTTCTGCAGTTTACGTCCTTCCCTCCTCCTCTGATACTTTATTTCACCATCTACCACTTGTTCCTTATCTTGTGTTGTTGATGGGGGAAATATTATGGCCCTCCCGCGATGGATCATCTCCTGTCGACGTCAGCTCATTATCCAGGAGATTGATCTAGAGATTCCCTTTTGTACCTTGGAGCGTGCATGCCTTAATGGCAAGCTCTTCATGCTTGATGATCGACTTTCATCATTGGTCATCGATTGGGTGATTCCGCGAGTATTCGACCTTAGCTCATTCTTCGCACTCCATGGTTTTTACTGGACAGTACTTTGAGAACCATTGGAATTATTGGTAGTTTCTCTCGCGCTTGTTAACGGTTTTCATCATCGACCGGTAATCAAGTGACTTTCTATCATGTTTGACCTCAACACATCTGTTCGCATGCTAGAATTTGTAGTATGGTCGGTTGGGTTTCAAGACCCCGAACTTAGATTACACATGTTCGGGCTGCGTGGATTGGTTCGTGATTGCATGAATTGTTGATGGATGGCTGCAACCATACCTAAGTCTTCATAGATGGCTGTGACCATACCTTTATCATTATATATGGTCTTACTAGCTGGATGGTTGCACCCATACCACAGACCAAGTTTGTATGTCTTTTGGATGGCTGCGCCCATGCCTAGACTACATGTATTTCACTATCAGAGATATCAGTTGTACTTGCGCTTGCAGGTTCTTCCAGATGGTGTTCTAGCTCAGTCAATTTTGTAAAGCATTTCACCCCTCCCACTCTCTCGAGCTTCATACTTTAGGGGGCATCTGTTACACAGTAATTTGTCACTGCCTTCACCCCAGTCCTTCTACTGTGTCATGTGT
>APFE031675061.1:119417-133200 GCA_000404065.3 Pinus taeda
TGCAAATGGTTTAGTACTTTGAAATAAGTGAGATGGAGAGTCTTAAGACTAGTGAGGACTTGGAGAGGCCATGAAAGTCTCAGGGATCCTCTTCAAACTGCTGAAAACATAGAAAACTAAACAAACCCTAGGTAGAGCACTGCAACATCAATGAATTCTACCTTTATCCTTGCTTCATTTAGTTCAGCTGAAAAGAGAGAGATAATGACATACATAAACACATGTAAACTTGAATTATAGAAGGAAAAAAATATTAAATCAACTTGCAACAAGAATCCCACAAAATGTTGCAAACCCTGGTCTATTCCTTTGCCAAACTGCAGAGATGAATGTACAATGTTGCTCAAAGCTTTCATAAGAGTCCAACCTTTACAAATGACTAAAAAAGTACTAGATATAGGCAAAAAAAAAATCATTCTAGGCTTTAGGGGTCGAATTCATGAGTTTAGGAGCTGTTTCAACAAGATCTAAACTAAGAACTGAAAAGTAGGTAGTTGAACAACTTGCCTCTAAAACCTAAGAAACTGATTCATTTCAGTTGAAAACCACCTAAACATGATGTATCTACCTCCATGAGTAAATTTTCAACATTTTTACATCAAATTCCATCCATTTACTCAAATTAAATCATGAGTTTGACCATGAGAGAGAAAAAATTCAAACTAAGAAAAACCTAGGCGAAACACAGAGTTTTTTGGGCAAAAATAGCAATTTTCCATCCTGTGCGTCATGCCACTTTCCCTGTGCATAACTCCTTTTTATAGCTGATTTTGGAGGCCTTCCCGTGCACCAAATTTTCTCCAAGTGTGATTTTTGGAAATTTATGTTTGTCTACTTTCCAGAACAGGTGGAATTTTTAAATTTAGTGTCCATTTGCCTCTCCAAAAGTGAGTTCTCCCAACATTGCTTCCTGTGTGGCCAAAAAGGGGCAGAAAGGGCATTTTTGAGGTGTTTTTGACCCTTTTGGAAGCTCAAAACTTGAAAAAACTTTCTAGCTATTTTTGGGCATTCATAATTTTGCATGAGGAATCCAAAAGTGTAGAGTTTTCCTCCAGAGGAGGTCCCTAGCAAAAGCGAGCGTTGGGTGGTGCTACACACCAGGCAGAAAAATCTATGTTTTCCTTCAAAAATTCAAAATTGACAAAAATTGTGCCAAATTTCTTGAAATTTGGACTGAGTGACCTGTATCAAGTGCTATGTTGGACTAAACAAGCCTCAGCAAAAATCTTCAGCTTTTCTTGCTCTTTCTTCCTCCTTAAAGTTTTCGTCAACTTGGCCTTCAAGGTTCTTATTCTTGCTTTGCAAACTTTGTTTCTTGCCAAATAGTGATACGCCATGTGCCTCAACATCTTTTTCTCTTTGTTGGCCTTCTCCAGCAGCTTCTCCAAGTGAATTTTTTCCCTTTCAAGCCAATATTCACGATCAACGTCAATCTCTTGCTCTAGCGGTGTCAACTTGATTTTTCTCCTCTTTGCTGCTTGCTAGTTTTCTCTTATGTTCTGCAACTCCATGATAGTCTGCTGGTCTTCCAACTACTTGTTCCTTTGCTCAAGATAGTTTATTACCCACTTGGCTCTTTCAAGTTTAAGAGATAAGTCGTGAATGTCAACTTCTTTCTCTTTGATGATATCCTTGAGTTTTGAGCTTTGGGAGCCCAAATCAGTGTCCTCATCCTGGATCAAAATGAAATCTTTCTCCTAACCTTTAGAAGGCCCCTCATTATGCAATGGCTACTTACCTTTGTCCTGTACCTACTCTGTTGTTGAAGGAAACGAGACCCCTTCAACCCCTAGTGGAGATAGTACTCATTTTGCTGCTGCAAATAATCTCCTTGTGCCCTTTTGGTAAGTGACAAACAATGGTACACTAATGGTTTGAGTCTCATGCACCTCTTACTGATCTGAAGGCCCTCCTGCCTCATGAAAAACTGATGGGGTCACTTGGGGACTTGTGAAAACCTCACGTGAAATGAAATCATCCCATGACACATTCAGTAAGCTCAACTGATGTAAAACCACAATCTTGATCAATGCAAAGTGATAAATGTTGTTGTATTATTGATGAGGAGGTTTCCTTTGCACCAATATGGTCATTTTCTCAATATTCCATCACATGAAATAGGGGAGGTTCATCATCCCCACTCTAGTGAAATGCATCAATAATATAACATGATAGGCATATAAGTGAGAAAATCTGCCTTCACATCTGAAGTATTTGATTATTAACTTCATGAGTGGAGTATATGTATCATGTAGGTATCTGAAAGAGAAGACCCTACTGATTTACCTCTGATAGCCAACCTTGATATAAGGCTCATAATGCTCTTTGTCCACCAGCTATCCCTTGTTCCACTATTCACCCACATTCAAAATATTTGTTTCTTCAGTTATAGTTTCAGGTGTCAAAGTGAATGTAACACCTGCCAAATTGACTTGCCCACTATGAAGATGAAGGACAAAAAGTCTAGCAAGCTCATGGTGGTATTTGACTCTTTCCAACATCTCACAAAATTGATAGCAAGACTGATGTTTGAAACATGTTATTGCAAGAGGACAAACCAATAGCTCTGTAAGTGTAGTGGGCTCCTCCCAGATGTGTATTCCTCCATTGTGTGTTTTTCTTGGTGCATGAATCTCTTGGGATGAATCACTCATTGTTTCCCCATCTCTTTCATAAGGTGAATCTGTTTCCATATTTGCCACTGTTTGCTTTTCAATGATGAGTATGAAGAGATTTTATATTAAGAATAGGTGTTTTCTATTTGATGAATGGGACTGATGAGGGGGACAATTAATGAGGGATTTTGATTCTAGATATAGTGGTTTTTAGGGAGTGATAGGGTTTGGGGATGCCAATTAGGGTTTGGAAATAGTGGGAATTTGATAGGGTTTTGGGGTTTTGGGGAGAGGGGGTAAGATGAGTGAAAATGAGAGAGGGAAAGGAAAATGAAATGAGGGAAATTTAGTGAAGCGGATGTGAAAATGATATAGGGGAATAAGACAGCAAAAATGACAATTTTGCAAACCCTAGGCAATTTTTATAGTGTAACTGTGCAGAAAGTAGGGTTTGTTTTTTCACCTTTTAAAGCACCATGAAGGATGAGTAAATCATTTGAAATGAAAAATTATAATGCTTCACTTACTTGTGGAATAATGTTTTCAATATTTGGGAGCTTTGCAAGATTATTTGAGTGAAATTTGGGCTAAGCAGGAAGGTGCGTCGCGCCACTACCCAGGTGCGTCACGCAAAGGAATAGGTGTGTAGCGCCTTTTTGCATACCAGTTTTGGAGGCCTTCCCAGTCTCCAAATTGGGTGCGGGATAGGGAATTGGAAATATTATTGAGTCTACCTTCCAACACAACTTGAATGTTTCAATTTGGAGTTGATTTGCCCTATCAAATGTCAAATCTCCCAAGACTGGTCAAAATGTGCAAAATGAGGCTGCCTAAAGGCAGGGTGCTGTTAAAGTCAACCTTTGAAGGTCTTCCTCAACCCCAAATTGAGCTCATGATAGCTCATTGGAAATATCTTTGTGTCTAGTTCTCATTTGACTCATCATGCAAGTCATTTGGCCAACCACGATAGGTGAAATCGTGATTTTCCCATGGTCACTTCAGAGGTGCATCAATTCTCCTGAGGCAACTGTATTTTTAACATTTCTCTAAAACCACGACACCTATGTAAACATTGAAGGATAATTTTCTTCCATGGCCTATTTTTGACAAAAACCTCTCTCCGTTGTCCCAAATGCATATTTTCTTGCTCAAAAAAATCAATGGAGTAAAACCTATCACGATGTGTGGAACAGGGGATTTGTCGAAATGAAGTGAAATGAAGGGGATAAGGGGCTTCTAAATTCTTGAGAAAATTTTGGGAAGTAGGAAGAGATGTTAGGAAGTAGGGGAAAGTGGAATTTCAAAGATTTAGTGAGAGGAAGAGGTCCAAAAGGGTAAAACACAGGCCTAGCCTAGAAAATTGTCAAATTGTAGCAAGAAACTAGGGTTTGTGCGAAAATGAGGAATTTGAGGGATATCAGTGATGGGAAGTGTTTAATAAGGTCCATTAAGGATAGGGGAAGGTGTATGAACATTAGGATACAAGTTTTGTTGATGATTTGACCATCAAAAAGAAATTACCTTCAAAACCCTAGGAGAGGGAAATGAACCTTACCTAGGCACAACTAAAGCATGAACACAGTTAAAATGACCCATTGGAACCTGACATGATGATGAAAGCCCTCTGAATGATGGTACACTCAGCTGAATGGTGACATGGACCTACCTTTGGACAGTTTTTAAAGGAGTGCAAACAAACCCTAGACCTAATACCTAGTGACCAATTTTTTCTTTAAGACTCACTGAAATGACAAAATTTGACCTTGACACCTTAAAATCATTTTGTAAGAGCATGTTTGATCACTGGAGGAAGGTTTCAAAGACTGACACTAACAGGTTCTTTTGGTTTGAGTCCCACATTCATGCTTGGAATATGGCACGAGGGTGAATGGATGAAGAGAGAATTGGCTCAACCATTCTATGGTTGGGTAGAATGTGGAACTCTCATTGTAGGTTTGGATTTTGCATCATTAATGAAAGGTTATTTCTCCTTGTATATCTATCGGTATTTTGATGGATTATATGAGGTTTATATGGTTGTACTTTCATAATTATTTTTATTGTTGTTATGTTGGTTATATGTTTGTTTCATGACAACATCTATGTATGGCTCTCAGCATGTTTTTTCTTGTAAATGAATGCATAATGTATCTATGGCCTAATAGATGGTAATGCAGCAAATGGCATGAGGGAACAATGGTCTATAGTGATTCTCAGATAAGTAGGAGATCCCTACACTTAATTTTGTTGTTTACACCTATATATTACATGTTTATGATATGTTTGACGAAATTCCTGACATGGCTAGTAGGGGTCTGATTAAGGTCTTGTTTAACTTATTTCTTTTGCATCATTGTTTCCCTATTCTTTTATTGCTCCTAAGTTGTCATTCCATTCTAGGCAGTAACCTAGGATGTGGACCTGAAAAAGTGTCCCAAATCCCAAGGTCGCAAGCATAACATAGGTAAATTGGTTCTCTAGATGCTAGCAGGTAGGCCTGTGAGACCGACTTTGGGTTTCTCGACGCTATAATTCCTATAGCATGAGAGTGTCTAAGGCTGAAGATGTCCATAACATCAGTAGCACCTAGGGACAGGATGTCTGAGTGGCTGACATGTATCTTGAGGTTATTGTTGCTGATGTGGATAGGTTGGTTGGTGTATTTCGTCAATTCCATTTCCTTAAGGTCACATAGGAGTTCAAATCCAATCATAGTAGCCTCTCGTTGCATGTTTACCTCGGTTGGCTAGTTACTTGGGTAGATGTGGGAGGAGGGTGCTGCAGATTGGTATCAAAGATGGTACACCCCTCAAACTAGATGGGCAGTGTGTGTTGGTGATGCATGCATGTCACTTGGATGTGTGTCTCTTACACTTGCATTCTATGTGCTTTTTACATTTGCTTGATGTTGATCATGATGGTAGTAAGGTTTTCATGAGGAACTTGTTATTGAGTTTGTGGAATGCATCATCATGAGTATATGACTGGTTACATATTGTTACATGTCACTTACATGTTGTTAGCCCCCTAATTTGCTCTCTTTTTGCCATTTTCCCCTTTCTAAATCATAACCATTTATCATTGTTTTACCTCTCTTATACACCCTCATCTTGCACTAGTCCAAGCACAGTAACATATTACATATAAACTTTATTTTTCATACTTTTAATTTAACTTAGCATTAATTAATGATTTCTTACATGATTTCTTACTTTTAGTCACTCTCTGTAACTTATCAATATCTCCAATGTTTATTTGGTAGTTAGAGTACTTACCGTGACCACTGATCCTAGTGTAGGATCGGATCTTGCATCATTGCCAGCATAGAAAATCCTTGCAGCAGATCTGAATCTCCTTGATCATTGCCTCATTTTGAGTAGCTTCAACCATGATAGCAATATCGATCCAAAGGAAGCCAAGATTGAGTCGCCTCATTTTGAGCAGCTTCAACCACAACAGCAAGATCGATCCAAAGGCAGCCAAGATCAAATCTATGAAGAACGAAAGATGGAGATTGGCTACGACCAATTTTGCTAACTGTCTAATTTTAAAGGCCGAAAAGCTAAATTCTAAATTTGGTTATGTAATTGGCTGAATGATCTATTTTGGCCTTTGGCCAAAGATCTATATAATGTAGAATGTAAATAGGACTAAGGAGGAGAGGATTTTGTGGATAGAACAGAGACACAGCTAGAGAGGCGGTAACAGGTTGTTGTATTTTGTTATTGCCCAAATCTAGGCTGGATGATGTATTAACATATGTACTTGCCTCAGTGAATTAATAAAAGGGAGCTTCGCCTAATGTTTCACAAATCGTGTTTCTGTATTTGAGCTGATGAATTAATTAAAGTATTGAGAAACATTTTTATTTAAATGGGAAACATGCTAGTTGGATAGGGCCCAACCAACCTAGCATGTTTACCCCATTTTCCGTTTTCCTATAATTAGTGTTTACATTGTCAAGTGTGATTTAATTTTAAGCACATGCATTCTTGTCTGAGTGAAAGCGGATTCGTTGTGTGAAGTAGATAAATTTCCTTTCCTGCACTTGATTTCAAATTGGTTTTCTTGGCCTAATCCAAGCAGGAGAAATAACCTTGCACTACTGCACATTGGTGTGATATTTCCTTTTCTACAATTATGGTTGGTTGGTTTTCCCCGCCTGGTCCAAGCAGGAGAAATGAACCTGCACCATGCATGTTGGTGTGAAGCAATAAGCCTTCTTAGTCTACTTCCCGCAATCTTCTTTCTTTCATTAAATGGTTATGACAGGATAAATGTATATTGATTGTTTTCCTACACTCTGTCAAGATCAAACATTCACTTTTTATGTGTGCAATTTGATTTAACAGTATAACAACACTTGTAATAATTAAGCACTCATTTTAAGAATTAAATGCTAAATGCAAGAAGCTCTGATCCAGTGCAAGAACTAGTTTCTTGCCACGGGATCTAAGTGATTTGAACCTAGAAAAGTTTAAGCCCTTGCAGGAAGTAAAAAGCCTTTAGTAAAGACACCATTTATACCTTCTGCATAAATCTTTGTTCCTGCACTAGTGCCAGCAGACTGTGATAGTACAGGACAAATTAGTGCAAGAAGGAAATCTCTAAAGGAGAAGGTTTAAGGGCCCATTTTATGAGACTACTAAGTGTCTCTGCTAAATAAAAACACACACTCAGTAGTTAAACAATAATTAGCTAGAGTGATTTCCCTTTATCTTTAATTCCCTCTTGCAAATGCATTCTTCCCTGTTCCAGTCTTAGATTATTATGATGGTTCAAGTTGCCTTTTTCTCTTTTTAATTTGACTCTGCAATCTTTCCTTTAAAGAAAGTAGGGATTTATATTAGAAAGATTCATACCATCTCCGACATTGCCTGTGCTTCATCTCTAAGTTTACAGATCCCCCGAGTTGACAAATTAAGTGTTGAGGAGTTTGCTTAAGTGCAATTCCTGCACCCAACACATGTTGATTATATGTCGCCTATTTACATCCTTGTATGTTCATCTACATTCTTGTAGGTTTGATTACATATATCATTCTTGTAGGTTGGTTACAAGAATTGATCGCTTATGTTGGATTACATGTGTCTATGTGTATGTGTAGTTGATTTGGCATTACTTATGCATGATTGTTGGTTGCATGTGGCATGTATATAATGGAATAATGTTTGTTTTCATGCATGAGGTCATAGCATGCATTGTTGATATGGCCTTGCATTGATGACTAGACCCTAACTAGAGTGATGTTTATGTGTCGATACATCTATTTGTGTATGTCTCTATGTTTTTATGTTTACGATATACATGTATCGCATTGATTTAATGATCTTGCAGAAAAGGTATCCTCCCCAAATTATACTGAGGTACATTGATTTATTGTGATTTGGTTTATATGACATATTATGCATTGTAGGAAAGAGATCAAATGGATAGCAAGGTAGTAGACTACATAGAATCTCGCTATGAATCAAATGGGTAGCATGGTGTGGGTCACTCTTATGATTTTGCAGACACGTTGAGAAGCTTGAAGGAAGAGATAAGGATTTGTAAGGTAGATAATGATCGATTCATACAGGCATAAGAGAAACAAGTAGAGATTATTGCTATACTCCTTCAGAGTTTATCAGACTTGCAGGGATAAGGGACACTTCAGATAAGCCATAGTCATGAGGATAGAACTAATGGGGCATATGGCATTAGGTTTCCTGGTAGACAGAGGTTGGATAGATTTCACACAGTGAAAGATGGCAGGTTTTTGGATACTCCGGATAGGAGAGGTGTTAATTTATGGTATGTTATATGCTTATAACAGATTACTTCTTTTTATTATTATATTCCACAGATTAGCAATCACATGTACATAAAGTAAAGTGTAGATAGAACATTAAACGATCGATAGAAAACAAGCCAAGACAAGAGACACAAGATGTGGCGGCTAGCCAGGGACAAACCCCACAATGTGTGGGAAAAACCTTTGATCAAATCTTCTTTATCTTCAATACTTTAGCAGAGAGAAATAGTACAATAAATATGATTTATATCAATAGTAGCAAACCCTAGATCAGCAGCATCATCATTAGCGGCTTCATCATTAAATTAGGGCAGACGATATCTGACGAACTGACTGTCGAATCAGCATGATTCCACCACCGAAAGTTGTTGCTTCCAGAGGAGGTTCAGATGAACCTACGGCGTGGTTCAGATGAGGAGATCTTCTAGTCCACGTAGGTCAAACTTTACTTCTGCAGTTGCAGTTTCAGTTTTAGCAGCTTCCTTCAAACTAGGGCAGTCCATATCTTGCAAAACATTTGTCAGATTGACTTGATTCCACCACCAAAAGTTGCGGATTTCAGAGGAGATATAGATGGACCTATAGTGTAGTTCTAAGGAAGAGATCTGATGGTCAACGCTGGTCAAAATTTGGATCTACAATTGCATCTTCAGTTTCAACAGCTTCTGGCTTCACATGTGTGAGAAAGAGACCCTTTTCTGTGCAAGTAGAGAAGAGACTCTTTTCTCCGCAGTAAAGAGAGAGAGATGTGATGAGATGAGTGAGTCCAAATGAGGAAAATTCCTCCTGTATTTATACATAACGTTGGTGTTTGAATAGAAGAAATTGTTGGGCTTCTGAGCCTACATGAGTTGTAAGTTGGCTTGATAATAATTCCATAATCAAAATAAATTCATATCTCCATGAATACTTATCAGAATCAGATGATATTTATATCAATCCTACACCTCTTGACAAGAGGAATCTAATAAAAATATTATCAGCCATGAGTAATATGACCCACATGAGGTTTTTCCCTAGTTGACAATTTTAACACTCCCTCTCAACTGGGGAGAACTTCATATGAAATATGTCTATCGGTCGTTACTATTCATTCATCAAATGTACTACCCTGTACAGCCTAACCCTTGCCCTGCTCTACTCTTTTTTGCCTGTTCTATTTTGTCTTGTTCTGCCCTGTACTAATCTGTATTGTTCTGCTCTGTTCTGCTTTGCTCTTGCATTATTTTGTTCTACTCTACTTTTGTCTCAATTATGAAGAAGAAGAAATGATCGAGGATGTATCATACTAACTCAAAGTCAGTCTTAGAGTATGTACCACTGGTCGCAGACCAGTCTCAACCAACCTGAAGTCAGCGTCAAAGTGAGTACAACTCCACTGGTCCCAGACCAGTATCATCCTCCACTGACTCAAAGTCAGTCTTAGAGTGCATACCACTAGTCCTAGACCAGTCTCAACTGACCTGAAGTCAACTTCATAGTAAGTACCACTCCTACCACTGGTCCCAGACTAATATCAAAGTCTCAGAGAGTGTACCTCTGGTCCCAGACTAGTGTCAACCGACCCGAAGTCAGCGTCATAGTATGTACTACTCTCACTGGTCCCAAACTAGTACTACACTGACACGAAGTCAGTCTCAGAGTATGTACCACTAGTCCCAAACCAGTATCAACCGACCCGAAGTCAGTGTCATAGTATGGTACAAATCCTACCACTTGTCCCAAACCAGTACCATTGATCCCAGATCAATGGAGTTCATCCTAGCATAAGGAGTACAGTAGATACAACGATGCGTCCATTAATACTACTATAGTCCCTAACTTCATTTCCTTGCTCATTGATCAGATGAGAGGTACTTCCCATGAGTCCCATACTGCATGGGTAGGATGCCTCGACAGGAGAACTAATAAATTCTATCCCCACAGGAGAACACATCAATCTTGCTACAATCGCCATGGAGAACATATCAATCCAGGCCTCAAAAGAGAACACATCAATCCTGCTACAATCACCATGGAGAACACATCAATCCTGCTACAATTACCATCTAGAACACATCAATCCATGCCTCACAAGAGAACACATCAATCCTACTAAAATCGCCATGGAGAACACATCAATCTAGGCTTGATAGGAGAACACATCATCCTGCTCCATAAGAGAGCGAATGATCCTGTTCTAATGTGCACCACCAGGAGAGGGTGAGTCACCCTCTAGTCGTATGTTGCTCCAGTAAGAACAGCAAGCCCTTAGAGCTCCTAGAGCTCAATGTATGCAACATGTAGGACCTTTGTACAAGGGTTTCTTGATGACTCCAAGTCGTTTTGGAAAATCATGGATTAGATCTTTCCTCGGGGCTTTGACAAGGTGTATCGGCCTGTGCATCATCTTAATGTGATGGAGCCTCCTTGCTCATCGACTTACCATATTTCAAATGATGTCTATCTGCTGGAGCAATCGATGAATACGGGATTCCTCAATAATCGAATCCCACCTCTGGTTGTTACAAATAATCACAGTGGTATGTGTTCAAACAGCTCACTGAAGAGCTTCCCCAACCAGGCAGCTTCATACGAGTTCATACTCATAGATATGTATCTAGTCTCAGCGGTGCTTATGGCAACCGACTTCTAGTTCCTGCTCATCCATTATATCGAAGCAGAATCCAAAGAGAAACAACACTAAAAGTGCTCCAGTGATCCTCCACACTACCTGCCTAATCAGCATTCAAATAATCATGCAATTTCTTATTTCTGGCAGTGTATCTCAATCCATGAGAAATTGTGTCCTGAATACATCTCAGAAGATTCTTGGCACCAATCTAGTGAGGCTCAACCAAATATGAGCTCACAATGCTAACTGCAAAACATATGTTCAGACAGAGGTTCACCAAGAACATCAACCCAAATGATTTTTTGAAACTCAGAGGCATTTCCCAAATCTTGTCCGACATCACTACCATATAACTTCTGAAATTTGAGATCCTTGAGGTAGTCACAGGCTTGCAGTCCACCATCTCAAATATTTTCAGAATCTTCACCACATATTTTCCTTGAGATAGGAAAATTTCCCTTGGCTTCTGCCACACTTCAAGTCCTTGGTTCTTCATTTCAAATTCAGAAGCCAGCTCCCTCTTACATTTGAGAATGAGAGGGTCTGAAACTATTAGAAATAGGTCATCCACATACAACACCAGTCTAAGAGGCTTATCATCTCCAACCTTTACGTAAAGGTTAGGATCAGCTTCACTCCTAGTGAATCCCAGCTTCATCAAGTAGCTATCGATCCTCTCATACCATGCTCGGGGTGCTTTCTTTAGCCCATAGAGAGACCTCTTCAACCTACATACATGAGATTTTCAATCATAAATCTCAAATCCTTCAGGTTGCTCCACATAGACCTCTTATTTGATCGAACCATGCAAGAACATGATCTATCCATCTGATGTAGGTTCCATCCTTGTGAAGCCACAAGGGCTATGATCAAGCAGATGGTCGTATATCTGGTAGTAGGTGCAAATATCATAGTCTATACCTTCCTTCTAGGAGAAACCACAAGCAACAAAACGAGCCTTATACTTTTTCGTACTTCCATCTACTGCATGCTTTATCTTGTAAAGCCATTTTGAAGTAACAATTTTCTTGTCCTGGAGTCTAGGAACTACTTCCCAGACATCATTCTTCATAATAGACTCATATTTTTTGTTCATAGCATCTTTCCATACTTGATGCTCGACGACATCTGAGAATGATGAAGGCTCATTTTGTATGGTCGTGCTCATGATGGTCAGGTATCCCTAATACCTATTAGGTTTCTTACTTTCACGAAAGGTTTCTCGAGGTGCATCATGTCCTCTAGCATCATCAAGTAGCCCCCTAAGCCATGAAGGCCTCTTCCTAGAAGAGGAAGGCTCATGTGGAGGAGGATGAATCGTATCCATGGGTTCTTCCACCTCAGGCATTGATTCATCATCCTTTTCTTTCGGTTCCCTGGTGCCAGCTTCTTGAGAGCTCCTCAAAGTTAGAAGATTGTCCACCTTGCTGAGAGCCATATCTTCATCAAAGGTGACATCATGACTAATCATGACTTCCCTTTGACCAACGGTGAACTTTTTTTCAGGAATCTTGGAACCCAATGCTTGATGAGGGCATCGATTTTGTACATATATGGTGGTGTTTGTAGCTTCAACCCATAGAAACTTCGGAAGTCTTTGATCATGTAGCATGGCCCGGATAGCTTCCACAATTGTATGGTTATTCCTTCCCACCAAACCATTCTGCTCAAGAGTATGTGGTGTAGTAGTCTCCCTCTTAATTCCAGCCTCAGATATGCCTGAGTGAACTAACTGTAATATATCAGAGGTCTTGCTTTTGCATGAGGGGAATTGTCCCCTTTTGAGCTTTCCTTCGACACATCCTGGACATATGCCTTCTTTCTCTACTCAGAATTCGAGCATCCCCATCACCATTTGTCTTACACTGAGTATAGCTTTGTAATGAAGGGGGGAAAACCTCTGATGCCAAAGTTCAGACTGAAGAGATGTGTCATAAGACATGATACCTAATAGACTTCCATCGACCTGATATAATGAATAAACACTAAACCCAAGAGTAAAGGCATCTTTAACATTATTTTTCCATATACGTTCCTTGCCATCACTGAAGGTTACCTTGTAGCCTTTGCCTTCCATTGCCGAGATGGACACTAGGTTCTTTTTGAGGTCAAGTGCATTTAATACATCCTGGTATTTCTACCCTTCTTGAATGGTTGTCCTCTTCCTCAATTCCTAGCTCTCCTCTTACCTTTGCTATTGACTTTATCATTCCTTTGATTGCCATCAGAGGGATTTTGATCATCGTCCCGGTGAGAGTCCTTTCTATCAGGGCATTCCCTTGCATAGTGACCTGCTTTATCGCAGATGTAACATTGTCATTTTCTTCCACCCTTAGGTCCAGCCTTTCCTTTTGATTTAGTCCCAGAATTATTTCTTTTCATAGCATGAGAAGAAAAGGTAGCAGGAGGACCTTTAGGCATTGCTATTTCTTTCTCTTCTTCCCTTTTTTCTTCTTGAATGCATCTAGCCATTAATTCCTTGAAACCAGGAATTACATTATTGTTCAGAAGAGTAGTCTTGAACACGTACCATTCGGATGGTAATCCTCCAAGAGTCGTAAGTACCATTTCCCTATTAGTAATAGCATCCCCAATAGATAGGAGATCGTTCTTGATCTCGGTTATTCTTAAGAAGTATGATTGCATACTCTCATCTTTACCCTTCTTGATTTCCCTCAGCTTATTTCTAAGAAACAAAACTTGATTTGCATCATTAACTTTAAATAAACTCACTAGTCTATCGTAGATTTCCTTGGAGGT
>APFE031675064.1:1528-46528 GCA_000404065.3 Pinus taeda
GATCCTTGCCATCAAACTTCCTCATATCGATTTTTGGAATATGGTGGGTCTTCAATCCAACATTAGAGTCTATGAAATCATGATTAACATTTCCTTTGTTCTCATCATGGGTTCCTTTACTTCCCTTTCACCATTAGTGACCATTTCTTGTAGCAACTTATTCAAATTTATCTTCAGTTCTTCCATCTTATCATCCATGCTATCCATTTTAGCGTCCATTCCATTCATCTTAGCATCCATGCCATTCATCTTAGCTTCCATGCCATCCATCTTAGCTTCTACACCTTTCTTTAAACAATCCATCTTAGCTTCTACGCCTTTCTTTAAACCATCCATCTTAGCTTCTACATCTTTCGCTAAACCATCCATCTTAGATTCTGTTACTTTTTGTGCAAGTGACACTTGTTGCACTTGGTCTCATAATTCTGATATATCATGTTGCGTTTCTTCCTCTTCTTCATGAGTCATGCTAGAGCTTTCAGGTTGCTTTCAGAGCTTTCATATTCCATTTCTTCCTCGAGTCATCAATTACCGATAATAATGCTTTATTATGCCCTTTGAATTCCTTCAAACTAATTTTTCAAACCAAGCTTATGCAAAAATTTATTTTCACTTTGTAGGAGCTTGATATTGAATCTGATGTATCTCTGTAATTTTGGATCATCCAATTCTAAAATTGTGACTTGCAGTAGCCCTTTTTGTCCTCTTTCCAATGCCACTTGTCTGATCGAATTTAGATTCTCCAAGGCAGAGTTATGCACAATATCCCAAGATGACCTAATTAGAGACCTTTCCATAAGACCGAACTTGTATGAAGTGCCACGTCTCACTGTTTCAACCTTTGCCTCTGAAAGATATATACAAGAAACCACAATTCGTCCTCTTTCTGTACCTTCTTACAAAATTTCAATCCAATGCTTAGAGAGAAAGTTATGATGATTTCCCCAGGTCACCTATTTGGAATGTAATTCAGGAGTCTACAAAAAGACCAACTTCCTCATATGATATCTTTGCAAATATAGCGGGAAAAGCTTTGAAATTCAGACTCGAGGTTCAGTGAAATTTCGTCTCAAATGGATTTTTTTTTCGCTTCTGAAACATTGCAAAAAAAAATTATAGCGAAAATGCCATGATGACCTATTTGGAGTAGTGAAACCCTAGAATCCAAAGCTTTGATGCCAAATGTTATGAAACTAGCTCACAAAAAGATAGAAAAGATAGAACAACACCTTAGAATTCAACCTCTTCAAGGGGGAAACCTCGTTTACATTACATAAATGAACAATCCTTGGATGATTCAAATGACAAAACCTCCTTTCTATATATAGGAGTCTAAGGGGTCACAATATAACCAAGCCAACCTAACAATAATAATATAAAGGAACAAAAATAACAATAGATGGATTCTATGGGGCACAATGATAACAATATGGGGATAATAGGGGCACAACAATATTAATGGGGGCATCACTAGTATTATAGGGACCTAACATTTTCCGTACCCTTTACACAAAGTTTGGTATCAAGGATTCTAAGAAATATTTGGTACTCAAGTATCACGGCTACCTACATAGGTAAATCTAGGACGAGATGGATTTCTTGGACATCTCCTCCCTTGGCATGACATATCGATATGCCATCAAGATCGAGAAAAAGCTTAAACAAAGGAAGAGAGACTTTGGATCTGTGAAGTCAAAGCAAGGGAAAGGTGCCCCCAAACTATAGAACAAAGGACAAAGCCAAGGTGAGCCAGCCCAAGACAACTTGCTAAAACCGCAAGCAAAGAAAAACACCACGAAGCCAAACAAGAACATGGGAAAGTGGTGTGAGTTCAATAAGAGCTCTACTCACAACACAAATGAGTGTCGGGCAAAGTAGTCACTGGTGGCTGAGCTGAAGGCTTTGGAATCAGATAAATGTTCTAACTCTAAGTCAAAACTTGACAAGCGGAATCACAAAGGGAAGCAAATTATCGATGCGGAGCCCAATGCCACCATTACCGCCATAAAGATCCAGAAGGAGGAACCCGAAGATACAAAGGAGGAGGAGTGCCTCTTCCACTCCCAAATGTTGGTAAAGGGTTCCCCCCTATAGATCATTGTCAACAACAGGAGCCAAAAGAACCTAATTTTGGAAGAGGTCATGAAATGGTTGGGCTTACCGACCACAACACACCCACAACTATACACCATCGGGTGGCATCACCAAGGATGGGATCTCCACTTGAGCCAACAGTGTCACCTTCAATATAGCATCAAGCCCTTCATAGATGAGGTATTATGTGACATTTCTCCCCTGGATGTTTGTGATTTATTATTAGGCCAACCATACTTGTGGAAGTGACATGTTGTGTATGAGTCAAGGCCTCATGATGTTATTGTTAGTTTGTGAAATAAGTTGTACATGATACCAAAGGTAGCACCATCTACCACCACCTCTTTGGTTACTGTAAAACAATGCAGTAAGCTCATTTCCAAAACTGGGAAATTTGTTTTCCTAATGATTGTTGAGCTCTGAAACCACATCTCTCCTACACACTTTCCTAGAATTTTTCCCCTCACCAGTACCTCATAAACTATCAAAGATCATTACATATTGATTCTAAAAGAGCATTTAAGTGGTTTTATAACTATGTTTTTGTGTTTTCTATTTGACTTAGATTTTGCTCATTAACTTGCGGAATGCAGCCACTTTCCATAGTTTTTTTTGTTGATCTCTAGGTTACAGATGTCATCAAGCAAAACGAGGCACGTGGGTAGTTCAAGAATGATCTAGACATGGATTAGGTCCTATTGGTTCAACCAAATTTGTAGAGGAAGGCCTTGGTCAAACCGTGGTCAAACAAGGAGTTCTACAGCAAACAGGTCTCTGTTTCCAAACACGTGAAGGGTCTGAGATCATTCCTAGATCCATGGGTTCATTTTGACAACTGGAGACTCCCTCCACGACACAAATCCAATAGCCACCTTTTGATAGATTGAATGATCTTGGCAACCAGCATGCTAAGCTCACGGATGCTGTCTTTTTACGTGTCCTCTGTTGAAGGTGTTTCATAGGAAAATAGTTATGTAATTTCCTTTATAAATAATGCATTTGCGAACGCATAGAGTTAGTTAGTTTTTGATGTCATTTTGTTGTTATTCCTTGTATTGTGCCGTGACACTGGTCCTGCTGTTGTAACAAGAGGATTCTTCCTCTGTTTTGCAATATAACAAGACTCTATTTTATATGACTTTGTGAGCGTAATTCCAGACTGATAACATGTTGACCAAGGCCGTGCAGAGGCCTCCTGCTGGCTGAGATTTTGTTTCTTTATTTCTGTAAAGTTTTTATGTGTTGTTTCCTTGTTTCCATTGCACATATTTCATAGTTTGTTCACTTGTATATATTTCATAAGTTAGTTATGATGTTAATGCTTCATTCCTGTACATGATTTTTCAAGCATTGTATACTTTTGCTAACACTGATCAGTGTGTGTTTCAGGATAGGCTAGGCCTGGGCATTTTCATACAATTTTTACAATAACTAGTGACATGAGATTAGCCTCTCTGCTGACTTTTCTTTTCTTAGCTTTTCAATTTCAGTTATGCTTTGATTTCAGTCTTATTCACTTGCTTTGTTAGTTAGTTTAGATATGAAATTATTCATGTCATTGACGTTATCTCCAGAGCCATAGCTTAACCCCAAAAAGACTACTTGGTGAGCTATCAGACTATGAGTGATGTGATTTGATTTTAGTTTTATTTTTCTGCAATTAGATATCAGGTTCTTCATGTTATTGACATTATCTCCAGAGCCATAGCTTAACCTCAAAAAGACTACTTGGAGAGCTATCGGACTATAAGTTAAGTGACTTGATTTTATTTTCATTTGAAAATAGATAATCTATATATCAATTCCTCATGTTATTGATGTTATCTCCAGAGCCATAGCTTAACCTCGAAAAGACTACTTGGCGAGCTATTGGATTATAAGTGAAGTGAATTGATTTTACTTTTATTAGTTTGTAATTTTTGATTTGTTTGAGTGCAGTAGCTTAACTTATTTTTCTATATTTAGATGAGTAGCAGAGATAGTGATTTCATGATTAGTAGTTCATCATTTGTTTGATTTTAATAGCAGCACATTTCCATTATGGTTTAAGTGTTAGTTTCATTACTAGTATGTTTTGAGATCCTATGAAGTGTTAAGCTCTCGAAATCATCATAAAGGACATAATTGCCTTAAAATATATATCCATACTTGCCTTCTAAAGTATTCTTAAAACTCAGGAATAGGATTCCCATTCACATTAGGAGATAAACGAAGTTAAAACCCCCAAAACAAAATAAAAATTGAAAACAATAAAAAGTAAGAAAGAGGTTGTCTTGCACATATAGTGCACCGCACTTCATCAGTTTATGACTCCCGGATTGATAGTTAATGTAGAAATTTAGGACATACTAAATTTACTAAACATTTTGGCGCCATTGTCGGGGAAGTGTAACTAGGTAGCCGATCTCTTACATAAAAAAAAGGAAAAAAAAAAAAAAAAAGGGAAAAATTGATAACTTCTTGAAGTATGCTGTCCTCTTGCACCTAGTGTGATCTGGAGGATCAGAAAAGAGAATTGTTAGTTCAATAATTTCTTGATTATGCTCTCTTGTTGCACCTAGTGTGATCTGGAAGATCAGAAAGAGAATTATTAGCCTGACTTGAAAGAAAAATAAAAAAATAAAAAATGACATGCATAGAGCAAGAGATTCTAGAGGAAGGTTTATAGCTAGGGCCAAGAGTTCAACTTTCACAACTCCAGCTACTTCAAGGCGTAGACAAGATTCACCTCCATCTACTCCCAACCTTAGGATTCCTGGAATTCAAGGAGTAGCAACTGAATTATGAGATTCTCCCACACTATCTACTAAATCTGATCTAGGAGAAGAACCTTTCTTCACTTCTACAGGGGAACATATTGTAATCAAAGAAGTAGAATCACCTGAAGAAGAGGGAAAGGGAGAAACTCTCTCTCATCCACCATTAATAGAAGAACCAAAAGACTCTGTGGAAACTATCATGACGGAGGAAGTAGTAGATGGATTTGGAGGAGAGGGTAGAGGTAGAGGAAGAGGAAATAATGGAGGCAACAATGGTGGAGGTAGAGGTAATAATGGGGGAAATAAGGAAGGAGATAACTCATTAGGATTCCCTATAGTTGATGAGGAAACTCATGCAACAATGAAAAATGTTTCACCATCTGTCCTCCCAAACTTTTATGGGTTGCAAAGTGAGGATCCTGAAACATTTCTATTTGAGTTTGAAGTCTTTTGCCAAACCTATGACTATATGGCAGACTCTCAAAAACTCAAATTGTTTCCTTCAACATTGAAGGGAGCTGCTTTGAAATGGTTCATGGGATTAGTCACTCAATATATTAGGACTTGGAATGATATGAAACAAACATTTTTGGATAGATATCTAGACTATTGTATGCCCACCAATCATAAGGATGAGGTATTCAAAATTATGCAAAAGAGAAGATGAAAACTTGGAGGATTTACTCGAAAGATTTCAATACAACTTAAAGAGAGCGAAAATGAGTAATTTAGATGAGGAAACCTTGAAAGCCCTTCTATTGAAATCCATTAGAGATGAATGGATAGATATTTTAAACATGATGGGGAAGGGAGACATTTCTCAACTTCCACTTCGTGACATAACAGAATTATGTGTCCATCTCTCAAGGGGAAAATCTAAAATGGGAAAAGGGCCTAAAGATCCTTCTCTTATTAGAGCAAACAAATCTGCAACTAAATCAGTAAGTAGGGCAGAGATTGGAAATATGCTTGACGAGTTCAAAACTGATATTCTAGGGAGCCTTAGTGAACAACTAGACACCCTTAAAATACAAAACAAGCAGAAAGCAGAAGCTGATGCCTTGGCCATCTTTTGTCCAAAATGTAGAAAGAAATATGCTCTAAGGGAATGCCCCTTGGATGCAAAAGTTGTAGAAACATGTGTGATTTGCTCAGAAAGTCATGAGACCAAGGATTGTCCTCTAATTGCTAGGCTTAGAGCTGTCTTTCAAGATGATCCAAATTCAGTAGAGTCCCTTTGTTTTGTTTCAAGAAGACCTTGGCAGGGGCAACAAAATCAAGGCTTTAAAAACCCTATGAACTTTCAGCTCCCGCCAAATTGGAATTCTTGGCAACAACCTTGGCCCCAACCTCAAAATTCATACTAATCATGGGCACAAGGGATACAAAATACTTACGGGAGATTTGCTCAATTTTATCAATATCCTCCATCTTTTCAAAATCAACAAAATCCACAACTTCCAAATCAAAACCCACAACTTCCATTGCCATTTCCACAACAACAACCTTCTCAACAAAATCCAAATCCTCAACTCTTGCTTCCATTTCAACAAAAGACAAATCAGCTACTAGCTCAACCATTTCCAAATCCCAACAACAAAAATCCTCAGAATGCTTACATGGTAGAAGGACAACAATTTCCTACCTATATGATTGTTCCTCTTAATGATGTTCAACTCGGATTTGGTAGAGTTTTAGAAAAACCTTTTATAGATGTTCAAGAGCAAGATACCTCTGAGGAGGATTCTGTTAAAGTCAATAAAGGTTCTAAGGAAGCATCTCTTCAAAACCCAGTCATTCAAAAAGAAAAAGAAAAAGAGTCAACCCCCACAACTCCTATAGTTGAGCAACATGCATCTTCATCCACACCTCCTTTCCCTAAAAGATTACAAATTGAAAAAGGGGTGGAAAAACAAATCTTGTTGCCTGACTATGATTTTCTAGATGAATTAAAGAATGGCAATCATATTATGCACAGATTCCATCTACTAGGGATACAAACATATAGAATTTTGGTGCTTAGTTTTCCCTCAAAGATTCTTTCGCCTTCCCCACTTCACATTGCAATTCAAATGACAATATATCTTCCCAATTAAAGAGTTCACTACATGTAACCACCATATTGAGCATATACATGCAGTTATACTGAAATAGGTTGCATAGGCATTACACAGTCGATGCACAGGCCATGCCCACACTACTACATAGATGCTGGAGGGAAGCCACCTGTCAGGTTTTCAAGGGGTTGACATGGAACACATGTGGAAGCTAGCTCACATCCTCAGTAGTCTGCCACGTGCCAATTTCAAAAGCATAAAGTATTGGTCACTGTGCAGCTACTATGCAGCATTTTGCACATTCAACAATCAGCATTTGTGATTTCTTCAATTTTTACTTCATGTTGATCATTTTCAAAGAAAATATTGTTTCCTTTTAGAAAAATTTTAGTTTTAAAGATAAAAACACTTTTCTATTTTTGTTTTTGATGAAAAGGACTTTCAAAAACAACAGTTTTCCTCCTTTTGAATTTTTGGATTGATCCTCTAGTGGATCAAACATGCATTGAATTCAAACATTATGATATCTTATGTATGGGATATATACTTTTATCAATGGATATGGAAGAGCATTGTTGGTTTCATTATTGCCAGGAAAACTATTATAGTTTATTCTTGTGATTTGTATTAGGGCATTTGCTTGAATGTTGAAGAGATTTCAATTGAGCTGCAGAGATACTTATGATATGAACTTTTTGGAAAACATCTATTTTTAGTTCATATATTATCTTTTTGTCCTATCTTCTCAAACTAATTTGAAGGTGTATGGAATAGTTTCACTTGAATTCATTTCATATGCTCATGTCTAGTTGTACCAAATATTTCAGTTTGCAAATGGAATATTTATAGCTTTGAAAGTTTTGTATTTTCTTCTTGATAGTCATTTATCTAAGTTGCAGTAATGAAATGTCATTTATTCTACTATTTTTGATGAATGTCTTGATACCCCCATCTTCACCATACTACAATTTGTTGTTCATTCAGAAGTTGTACTAATCAAGCCTCTGTACATGAAACTGGTTGGAAAATACATCAACATGTTGGACCAGGGAGGTCATGATCGCATCTCTACTTTTTCCTAGAATCCTATACCACCCTCATACCAAAAATTAAACATTTTCAGAGCTGGTCTCTATCAAAGATCATATTCAAAAATTTTATCTCTGAGTTTTCTCAGTGAGGGATCCCCCTCGGGTTAAATAAAACCAATTTATCAATAGAAAGAGGTCTATGGTTACCTATGATTTTTTTCCTTCAAGCCTAGAGAAAAATATGGAGTGTTAGCAATATGTGCTTCCTGATTTCCTGAAAGATGTTTTCCTTGCCTCTTATTTCTTCAAGTGATCCTAGTGAAGGAATCCCATGTTTTCATGTTAGAGACTCAAAATCATTGTGTAGACGACTATATGTGGAAAGAGTTTTAGTCATTTGTTCTTCAATACTATTGTAATTATGATGGTGGAGTCTTAGCTATACTTAGTCCATTTTAGTGGCACTATTTTCCTTTCTAACCAACTATGGTAGAACATTGATATATTTGGTAACCCATTCCCGAAATTGATCAACCACTCTGCTCGCCACTTTCAAGAGCTTCAATATTTCATGTGCTTTCTTCAAAATGCCAATGACAGGAGGCACTACTTGTTGTTGAAATATCATTTCATCATATAACCATGCCTGCATGGTATCTTCCATTGGCCTTATTTCCTCCTGCATGGCTGACTTCCATTACGATGTATTGAGGTTGTGTGAAGATACTTTTTTATTCTGTATAACAAGGTGTTCCTCTTGTTGGTTTATTGCAGCTGAATCTCCTTGATATAGAATTCTCATTCAATAAATGTCCTACATTTTCTTGTGCTATTGTAGCAAAAGCAAAATTTTCTTCCATGATTTCCCTCTAATTCCTTTTGGTATTGACAGTTATCACCTTTTCTATAGATACCAAAATGGGGTCCTAAGGATAATTTTAGAATTATTTTCACTTTTGATACATGATCCTCTTCTTGAGCTGATCAAATGTGACATTTCACATATCCATGACTTTGTATTTAGGTGGAGGTGTGATTTCCATTTCATCAAATGGGAGATGACCATATATGAGAGGAGGTTCTTCTGGAGAACCTCACTTATCATCTACGGGCTAGATGGTATCATCTTCCTCCATATCTTCCTCTACCTCTGAAGTCAATTTTCCTTCCTCCAATCTCTATGCTACATCATCCTCCTTGGACTACCTTTGTTGCTTCTCTTTTGTTCTTCTTCTCTCCTCTTATTCCTCATATTTCTTCCTAAGAAACTCATCTTGCTTCCTCTTCTTGCCTTCTTCTAATTCTCTCCCTTCTTGTTCAGCTTGAATAGATCTTATGTTCAAATGATCATCTTTCCATTTCTTGTTTCTTTCTCATATGAAATCATGCTTAATGATTTTCCTAGGAGCAACACTCTTTCATTAAGGAGTTGTTTTCACTAACTCATATACCTGTGTATCTTGAGTTGGTGAAACTTGGGGTGAACAAACTTAAACTCCTGGATGTTTTTTTATACCTATATTCTACCATTTCTTCACCATTTAATCTTTTATGGTAGACATTGATGAATATCCCCAATTGAAACCAATCCTTTCACAATATCTCTTGCACGCTCTCTTGGGATCATATCCATGAAATTCCTTAACTATAAACTGCCAATGGTCCAACTCTTAAATTTCTGCATTTATTGCCTTGTGGTTCTTCACTTCATACAATTTGATCCTCAGAGGGAAGGTGGGCCAAGGGGGTTTCTTCCTTCCATAAAGAACTCCTAACAACCCTTTGTCCAATTGATATGCTAATTCTTGTAAGACCACCTTATTAGTCACATCTTGTGGCATGAGATGAGAGGAGATCTCACATCCAAATAATTTGACATATGTCCCCTCAAGCGCCATAAAAAAATATGCGATATCATGTAGAGACTCCTTTACGTAATTGGTCATACAAGGAAAATCGATCTCATATATCATATGGAATATGACTACGAAGAAATGCTCTGCCAACCTGTCATATGCCCCTCTAGAACTTGATTCTAAAATGCCCTATAGTGGAAGTAGACTGGAAATTTATTTGTGGGGTTTAGTTCCAATACATTCTTGGGAAATCATATGGTGCACAGATTCCATCTAGTAGAAATGTAGACATATATGATTCTAGTGCTTTGTTTTACCTAAAAGATGTTTTTCCTACCCTACTTGATGTTGCAATTCAAATGACAAAATATTTTCCCAATTGAAGATTGTACCATGGGTAACCACAATATTGAGCATATATATGAAGTCCTCCTCAAACACCTCAATTTTATTCCACCTGTGTAACTGAAAACACATAGAAATGAGATACTGATATACATCCCTATGAATCCTAGTTGGGTAAACTATAGATGGGTAGTGACGAAACTTAGCAGGATCTCAACACCAATATTTAATGATGTCACTTGTGTCAAGATCAACCCATCTGGTGTAAAATGAATTATTGGCATACTCTGTGGGAATTTACATCTTATAGTAAGTCAACATGTCCTCTCCATAATAGGTGGTGAGATGACCACCACAATCACTACAAAGCACAAGATGAGAATCATCCATGTGTGTAAGAATCCACTCAATCACGTGTACACAAGGGATGACCAGGAACTTGTATGTCATCCTATGCATCCTGGACCACAATGATATTGATGTATTCTTGCATATTCCAAGTTTCCAGCGAATTGTTTCTGGATGGATGTGTCTTTTATGCCATTCCATGTGACCTCAATAGAATTATCTATGTAGCATTGTGTATTTTCATAGATGGGAATGGTACGCTTTGTAATTTCAATTGCTTCCATAATGCTTGCCTATGAAGCTTCTCTGTAGGCCAGTTTACGTGATTTGGGAGGCATGATACCAACAGATAATGAAAGACTAACAATACCTACGACTCTAGCACCTATTTGTGGAATTCCACTGATGGGGACAATGATTAGCTTTATAAAATATTTTATCTATAGCAAGCAATGAATTAGAAAATAATATTGAAAGAAACATCAAATGTAGCTTAGAATGTAATCCTATCAATGACAGCACATAGCTACTTGCATGGGAAAGAAATGTAGATGCTAATAAGGAGGGTGAACTTCCAAAGCACGAAGGGAGTTCAAAGGTCATTCGGGGCTTTAAAGTGAACTCATGTGCTCAAGCAAGATAGGGAAAACATCAAGGGCATAGGGAACACTGAGGAAGCACAAAGGAAGTTCATTAGGGCCTTAAAGGTGTGCTCATGTGCTCAAGGAGACTAAGACATCACAAGGGTGCACTCCAATGAGGTGAAGTAGTGAAGCTTCAGGACTTGAGGCCTTGAAGGTGTGCTCATGCACTCAGGGACAAGGAGGGTGCATTAGCACATGCTAAAGGGATGAAGGGAAAGAATTCAAACCTTCAGGATTCACTCATGTGGTCAAGGAGGGAACAATTCTTCATGAAAAAGGAGTGCGGTCTTGAGGGAAACTTGTATGGTTTTTGGCAAAATTTTCTGAGTTAGTCAAAGCTTCAATTTCTAGAAGTGTGCTCTTTCATAGAATGGCTCAAGGACAAGTCCAGCATCAAGATTTCATGATAGGAATGTGGAGAGGAAAGATATAAAAGTCTTTATGGGTGTTTTTTCATTCATGTTTAGAATATGGAGAGTTAAGGAATATAGAGAGTCACGACCTATGACAAAAATATTAACACTTGTAGAAGAAAGAAAGAACTGAACTGCAACGAAAAGGAATATATTGAAAAAAAATGAAACGCTAGAAATTAAAGAAATATTGACAAGAAAAACATGAAAGACAATCAATATAATCAACATGCAACACTTACTTGGAATGAAGATCGACAAAGAGTGTCTTGATCCAATGATGTGCACTAAACCCAGGTGAGAATGCTTATGAGAATGAATGTTTAACTACATTGATTTAAAAGAGATTACTCATAAATCCATGTCATTGCATGCTTAATACTTGTCGAAAAATGAATGAGTTATTTAGGAGAAGTGAAGTGGGCTCTTATTTTCTAGGAGTGTGGTCACATGGAACAAGAAAGCACATGCATGATTTCTAGAAGGGCGCATGTCTTCATGCTAAAGGAATTCCCTCAAGGAGGGTACACTTCCTAAGCATGAAGGAGTGTGCTTAAGGAGGGCACAATTTTTTAGCTCGAAGGAGTGCTCTAAACACAAGAGGAATTCACTGTCATCTTGAAGTGTGTGTTTTCCTTGAAAGTGCTTTTTGATCTTGCTTTTGTTTACTTTTGTGTGTGCATAGCGCAAAGGCTAGTTTCTAAGTCAAGAAAAGCTATGAGTTCACCTAGCCATGGACAAGATAACATAAGCACTTTTAAAGGTTTGGTGACGAAATTAAGGAAAGATTAACTTAGGAGGACGTAATACTCAGAGAAAACATAAAAATAACAAATCAAACGACATGTCAACACTAAGGGGTTTGAAGCGACAGTTCACATAGGATCCAAAATTGTGTTAGGGAAAAAAAATTTAGGATCATTGTCGTAGCAACAACACTTGGTGACACACTTGGAGAATCCCAATCTCTCTGATATTGTTTCATTTAGATATGAAGCCTCTATTCCTTTGGAAGTATTGATTCAATTAGTGAGATGCTTTAGCTCCCAATTCTACCTAGTTAAAGTTATAGTGTCTTGTATTCATCACTCGACATAACACATAATAAAGCAAGTTATGGCATGATCCTTTCGAGAAAAGTAAGGGTAACATAGCATGATGAGTTGAAACAATCAGAGTATGAGTTTTATATCTCTGGTGTTGCTCCATGACCAATAGGCCTAGACACTAGTAGAGTCACTTCAGGAACACAAGTGTTGCTTCACTGCCACCGAGCCAAGAAAGTACCCAGTTGAAGTCACTTTCTTCACCTCCCTTTGAAGAAAGCCTTTCTCTTCTTCACCCTTTATTTTCTTTCTTTTAAATATCACTGTGTTGATACACTTATTATTTTGAACTGGTGGAAGAGGGATCTCGACGTATTGAGAGTAAAATAGGTTGCTCCTTTAGAGACAGGTTTAAGACCTCTTATGCTTTGTTTTCTAAAAAACTTCCCCTTATCTTACCCTAGTCACATATATAGAAAATAAGACACTATTAACAAACAAAATGAGAGTCAAAATGATAATCCTAAATAGATATGAGCATCGTGGTTTGCTTATGGTTTCATGACTGAAGGATCATATTTTCTATCCAAAAATCATTGACTTTAGAGATGTGAATCAAATCAAAAAAGAGGGTAATAGATAAGCCAAGGGTTGTATATTACCACAACTTTCCTTTCAAAAAATATTAACCATATCATCTTGAAGCTAAAACCAGCTTTATTCAAATGAAACCAAAAGAAAAATGCAAGTCGATGAAAATTCAACGCAGGAATGTAATGCACCTAACTAAATGCAACCTATCCTATCCTAAATTTCAGGTCATGTGAAATGGAATTTCCAATGCATCCATAAAATTTTCTCTTGAATTTTGAGTTTAAATATGTGACCGTGTAAGATCGGAATAAGATATAGTGCAGTGAAAAAGATAAACAACGAAAACATCCATAACCGACAAATAGAAACATAAAGTGCAATTGCAATGGTGTAACACATTTAACTTCTTTACCAAACAAAAGACTTTGCAGCAACAATAAGTATTAGGTTCATGACCATACAAGACTCGATTAACCACATGAAGGTACAGGTCATGAGACATGGGTCCTAATCAATAGGACTCTTCAAGGGAATTTGCAATAGGATCATGGAAACAACCTTCGGGAATAATTTGACAAGAAATATTGATGAAAGGCAAATCCATATCATAGATAGAATAAATAGGTTTACCATAATCCATGTTGTCGTGCGAGTTTAATTCTTCAATGAATGATGTAGAATGGATGTTAGAACATAGGATCTGACAATTGTTAAGATCATTCTCTGTTTCCACATCACAAGTTAAATATTTTCATGACGTGGGATGCAGTGATTGAAGTTCAAAATTCAAATCAAGCATTCTACCTTGAGGATTAAAAAAAATTATGTAAAGAAAACAAGAATGCCTCAAGAGAGAGTTGACATCCCACAAGATGACATTTATGAGAATATTTTACAAGAAAATATTTAATTGATTAAAATCACAAATATTGATTAGGTGAGAAGAACTTGACATAACCATTAGTGTACGCTGAAGTTTCCTACTCACCCAACTTAAATTTGAACTGTGAAAATCTTGAAACTCAAACTGAGAAAACATGGTCATTTTCTTGTCTAAACAACATTCATCATTCAAATCATGAGATTCATAACGGAATAGAGTTTTATCATATATATATATTTTAGGTTACGACAAAAATCCTCAATGAGAAGCATGACATTTTCTTGATCAAAATGAGCCATACCTAAAAGAAAATCTTCAATAATCACATCATAATCAACTTGAAACTTTCAGAAATATGAATCTACTTATGGTAACAAATATTCGCCCATGAAATTTGAGCAATCATCACCATACAATTCGAAAAAAAAGGGAAATGATCAGGATCACGGTTGTCCACAAATTTAGCTTGATTAACGGGTTGAGGATTGACAAGAAGAGTATCAATATTTGAATATGGTTGATTGATAGAATCAAATGAATCATCATCAGGGGGAAGATGTGAAAGAAAAATTAATTTCTAATCAACAAATTGATCTTCCAACTTACTGATCAATTCAAGTTCAAAGCATGGAACATAAAAAGGAGGACAAAAGGAGTATATATTCCTTCTTCAAGATGTTGAAGTTCCTTTTAAATGGGAGAACATAATGAATTTTATTCAAAAATTTTCCATGAAATCCTTACTAAGAAACAAAACTTTTCATCCAAGAATTTCCAATCAACATCCTCATCCAGAAATTCATAAAAAAGATGAAGGAATTGATCAAATAAATGCTCAAGAGATTCATTCGATTCCATCCTAAGCTAATTCATTTCATTAAGGACATATTGATATTCATATCTTTTGGAAACTTGATGAATCTCATTAACCAAATTCTTAAAAGATGAGGTAGAAGCAATGGGTAAAGAATAACATCATTGCTTAGTATTACCATTCAATGTAATGGTAAACAACCTTGCGAGGATTTCTCCAGACTAAAATCTACTTGAAAAATGAAACTAAACAAACTCAATTGCATAATCCAGGATAGTTTTTGTACTCTTTCCATCGAACTTTAAATGTGACAAGTTAGGTAAAGATTCCATGGGGATTGAAAGATACAAAGATTTATAAAAAAACCTTGGGATTATGATATGGTATGAAGCCACTAAAGATAAGAGATTCAAACTGACTTCACATGCTCAACTTGTCATCTAGCCCTCCTTCTAGCGCCAAAATGTTGATAGTTATGGATATTTCCAAGTGGGTCTCCCTAATCTAAGCTCCCAATTAGACCTCACAACATTTGCTGTAGGAATCCCATTCGGCAGTATCGTCTGACCACCATTAGAAAGGTTTCAAAGATGTGCATTGGTTAGAAAACATACATAAGATATTGCAACATTTGTTTGGGGCAACTAGTATGCAAGCTTTTTGTGACACTAAACGTAAGATGCATAGGTAAATTCCATGACTGGTAAGGGAAAATGAGCCTCTAGATAGGAAAGTAATAGTACTATCTTAAGGGAAACCAGGGAGAAAAGAGAAAGGCTTGCTAATTTACTAGAAAGTAGTTCACATGATAAACAACAATCATGAAAACATAACACCACCTATTCAATAGTATCCATATCTAAGAAATGAATTTGTTCATTAGACTTAGTATGTAATAAAACCAACATAAACCATAAACTTAACAAGAATAATCCTACTATATCCATGATACATGCATGAATAAGTGTTGGATCATAGAAATTCTTATTATAAATAAAATATCCCAAGTACACTATTACATAGATGAAAAACTAGATCCAATAGTGGAACATGAAGCCACAACTTTATTCTTCAAAGAATGATCTATCTGTGATTCACTACAAGAGAAGCCAAGGCGAGAATCTGAGAATCCATGAACTTTTCCTGAGTTATGAGGAGATATTTATAACAAATGACAATGACCTTTGAGCTTCCTCATGGCTCTTCAACTCCTATGATTTTTCAGATTCTATACATGACCTTTTACATTCCATGGGTGGAGTTTCACATCCCACATGTGTCTCTTGGACTTCATTACATACAAATTTTTACAAAAGACAAATTGCATGTAAGATGGTGGCTATATGAGACAAAACTTCCAATAAGACAAAATATTATGAAATGGAACAGTCATTTTCTTTCTCATGGAGCTCATTGTTGATGTATGTGTGCCATGCTATAAACTTTGTATAGATGACATTGATCTGAATCCGTAATTCCGATGCATACCACATCTTCACCTCCAGTGCTTTTGTCACTATGGTCTTGGAGGTTATTTGCACATTATTCCATAGCCATGATAGTTTCATGTGGGCTTTGACTGGTGTGATGACATATTGTAAAATAATATCTTTAGTGATCTCTAAAACTTCTTATTTTGATGCTTTATTGATATGTTCTATGGACTGCCTAATTTCCTAAAGATGATTTCCCAGCCTCTTATTTCTTCAAGTGATCCTACTAAAGGCATCCCATTTTTATGTGCTAGATACTTGAAATCATTATGTAGATGACTATATGTGACAATAATGTTAGTCACCTTTTCTCTAAGACAATTATAATTCTTATGGTGGATTCCCAGTAGTACTTAGTCCATTTCAGTGAGAATATTGTCCTTTCTAACCAGTTGTGGTGGAACATTCATATATTTGGTATCCCATCCCTGAATTTGATCAACTACTATGCTTGCCACTTTCGAGAGCTTCAATACTTCTTGTGCTTTCTTCTGAATGCCAACTAGAGGATCCACTACTTTCTACAAAAGTATTATTTCATCATATAGCCGTGCCACTATATCCTCCATTGGCCCCAATTCCTCCTGCATGGTTGACTGTCATTTCACTATATTGAAGTTGTGGGAACATAACCATTGATTCTCCACAACAATGTGTTTCTCCTATTGCTTTATTGCAACTAAGTCTCTCCTTAATCTAATATTCTCATTCAACAAATATTCTGAGTTGTCATGTGCTGTCATAGAAAAAGCAACATTTTCCGCCATGATTGCCTTGGGATTCCTTTTTGTATTCACAGTTATCACCTTTTATGTAGATATTGAGACTAGGTTCTGAATATCATTTGAGAAGTATCTTCACCTATGTTGTATGATCCTGTCCTTGAGCTTATCAAACATGACTTTACACACATCCATGAATTTGTCTTTAGGTGGAGGTGTGATTCTCATTTCATCAAATTGGAGATGACCACCCATGAGAGGAGTTTCTTCTAGAGAACCTCGCTCACTATCTATGGGCTTGATGGTATCATCATCCTCCATTTCATTCTCTATCTCTTGAATCAATTTTTCTACCTCTAGTCTTTGTGCTACTTCTTCCTCTTGGGGCTAGCTCTATTGCTCCTTTTCTACTCTTCTTATCTCCTCTTCTTCGTCTTGTTGCTTCTTGAGAAACTCATCTTGATTCCTCTCCTCTTCTTCTAATTCTCTGCTTTCCTATTCATCTTGAATAACTCCTGTGTTCAAGGATTGACTTTCCATTTCCTATTGCTTTCTCCCATCGACTCATGCTTGATCCTTTTCTTGGGAGCTAAACTCTTTGCTTGAGGAGTTATTTGTGTTGCCTCTTGTACTAGCATATCTTCAACTAGTGAAACTTGGGATGAACATAATTCAATTGTTGGATGTATTTTTCTAACTACATTGTACCAATTCTGCACCTCATATTTTATGGTACACATTGATGAAAATCCCCAATTGAAACCAATCCTTCTAGAATGTTGCTTACACACTCGCCTGGGATCATATCCATGAAACTTCTTAATTGCAAATTGCAAGTGGTCTAGCTCTTATATTTCTACATTTGCCACCTTTTGGATATTCATCTCATACAATATGATCCTCAAAGGGAAGGTGAGCTAAATGGGCTTTCTTCCTTCTATTCTTCCTTCTGTGATGAACTCCTAACAACCCTTTGTCTAATTGATATGCTACTTCTTGTAAGGCCAACCTATAGTCACATGTCACGACATGAGATAAGGGGATATCTAGCATCTAAAGCTTATGATATATGTACCCTCAGGCATTGTAAATAATTTTTGATATCATGTAGAGACTCATTTACCTCTGTTGGGTTGTGTTATATTCTTTCCACGACTAGCCTAAGTAGATAATCGGGGGGTTAGAGGGGGGGTGGTGCCCCCCACTTCGTTGCGTCGATTGCGTAGCAGGAGGGTCGTAGGGGGTTTGAGGGGTTCAGGGGTCATAGCAGGTTTGAGGGGTGTAGGTAGTTTGGACCCTATATTATGTTGGTCAAACCTACCTATGGTTTTGTGAATGTTTTTTGCACATGGTTTTGGATGCAATGGTTTTCGGTCCATGGTTTTGGATGCAATGATTTTCGGTGCATGGTATTGGATGCTTCGGCATGTATAAATATGTATTGTAACATTGAAAGGAACATAATGAAAAATCAAGTTGGTAGCCTTGGTTTTGGGATCCAGGGGAAAATATCTATGTATATGTGTTTTATGTGTTATGCTCTCACATTGCCTATTTTCTATGTTTTAGAATTCGTATGCAGGTAATTTCTATACGGGTTTAAAACCTACATTTCATATCAAAGTTGTTTTTGGCTTTAAGGGGACACCTTTGTTGATGAGGGGTTTTGCTCAGGCCTGTGGTAGACCTTGTTCAGTGGGAGATCTGCGAGATCAATTCTGGTGGTGAAAGAAGATGGCGAGTAGTGGAAATATAGAGATCGATAAATTTAATGGTCAGAGTTTTGAGTTGTGGAAACTCAAGATGGATCATCTGTTGGTGGATAAAGATCAATGGATCACAGCAAATCTAGGTACTAAAGCAACGAGAGTGTTCAATGAAGAATGGAAGAAGTTGGATCGGAAGGCAAAGAGCACAATACGATTGTGTGTCTCAGATTCAGTATTGCTGAATGTATCATGGGAAGCTACGACAAAGGCTTTGTGGGATAAGTTAGGGACTTTGTACCAATCTATGTCTCTGGTGAATAAACTGTTCCTGTAGAAAAAGTTGTATAACCTAAGGATGAAAGATAAAGACTCGGTGACAGAGCATATGAACGCATTTAATACTATGGTAAGTCAGTTATTATCTGTTGATATTAAAATTTTAGATGAATACAAGTGCATTAGTTTGTTGTGTTCTCTACCAAATTTGTGAGATATTTTGGTTATTTCAATAGGTAGGAATACAACTACCTTGCAGTTTGATGAAATAGTCTCAACATTGCTGACAGAGGAGTTGAGACGGAAAAATATGGAGAGCCAGAATGGTGATGCCTTGCTTGTACGAGGATGGTCTCAGAACAGAAACAAAAATAAGTCATCAAGTGGGAGATCTAAATCTAGAGGGAGATCTAAAAATCGAGGAAAACCTATAGAGGTGGTGTGCTGGAAATGTGGAAAAGAAGGGCACTACAAAAGGGACTGTAAATCTAAAGCTCCTGATAAAGGAAAGGGATCTGATGATACTTCTTCTATAGAGGCAAAAACCACTTCAGATGAAGGTGGGGATGTGTACTTGGCTTCTTCAAGTACACATGTAGATCATGAGGCATGGTTGATTGACTCAGGTGCATCCTTTCACTTCACTTCCCATAGAGAGTGGTTCTGTGAGTATGAGAAATATGATGGTGGTGATGTCTTCTTAGGAGATGATAGGAAGGTTAGAATTGTTGGTCGCCGAAAAGTAAAGTTGAAGTTGCAAGGTGGAAGGGTTAGAAAACTTCTGGGTGTTCTACATATTCCTGCATTAGCTTGGAATCTAATTTCTGTAAGCAAGATGGATGATGCAGGTGTAAAAACAGTGTTTGAGAAGGATACCTACAAGATGGTTCGGGGGGCATTGGTATTGATCCAGGGAGTTCAGATTGGAACTCTATACAAGCTGCAAGGTAGCATTGTTGTTGATGGGTGCAACAACTCTGTGGTTCCTGAAAGTGGAGCAGAAAATTAGGTGGTCTCTCGAGAAAATATCATGTTGTGGCATCAAAGGCTTGGACATATTGGAGAGAAGGGCCTTCGAATACTTCATGGTAAAGGAATGGTAGAAGGTATGAGTAATATATCTTTGGATTTTGATTTCTATGAAAATTGTGTATATGGGAAGTAGAATCGGGTGAGTTTCCCCTCTGGTGGTAAAAGGCAGAAACATATATCAGAACTTGTGCACAGTGATGTGTTTGGACCTGTGAAGGTTCCATCATTGGGTAAGTTTGTGTACTATGTATCATTTATGATGACTTCTCAAGGAATACATGGATATATTTCTTAAGAATAAACCTGAATTCTTTGACAGGTTTAAAGAATTTAAGGCTCTAGTGGAAAACCAGATAGAGAAGAAGATAAAGGTGTTGAGGACAGATAACAGTGGAGAGTTTCGCAGTAAGGAATTTGAAGAATTCTGTAAGAAGTGTGGTATAGCACGACAGAAGACTACTCCATACACACCTGATCAAAATGGAGTTGTAGAAAGAATTAACAAGACATTGATGGAAAGGGAAAGAAGCATGCTCAGTGGTGCCAGGTTAGGACAGGAATTCTGGGTAGAGGCAGTGGAGACAACATGTTACCTGGTCAACAAATCACCTTCATCAACATTGGAGGATAAGACTCCACAAGAGGTATGGACTGGTAAGAAACCCTCTCTTTCACATCTGAGGGTATTTGGATGTGATGCATATGTACATGTTCCAAAGGAGAAATGAACCAAGTTGTATAGTAAATCTGAAAAGTGCATATTTATTGGGTATAAGGATGGTTTAAAGGATTATAAGCTTTGGAACCCATTAATAAGGAAGGTTGTGTACAACCAAGATGTGGTGTTCAGAGAGGTAAAATATGTTATTAAACATGAAGTCCACCCAAAGGAACCTAAGAAGGTAGAGTTTGAGCTTAAGGAGGAATAATCAGACTCTACAGTAGAGGAGGAATCAGAAGATGAAGAGCCACAAACTCCAGGTGTGAGAATATCAGTTTGAGAAAGAAGGAAGCCAGAAAGGTATAGTCCATCTGCTTTCTGTTCAAATTTTGCTTTATCTATTACTAATGATGATCCCAGAACTGTGAAGGAAGCAGTAGATTCAAAGGATGGAAAACTCTGGAAAGAGGCCATGATTGATGAAATTGTATCTTTGCACAAAAATGAGGCTGGGGATCTGGTGGAGTTGCTGGCTGGAAGGAAACCATTGGCAGCAAACAGGTTTTCAAGAAGAATACAAATGTAGAAGGAAAGGTGGATAAATACAAAGCTTGGTTGGTAGATGTTATGAAATTAGCTCACAAAAAGATAGAAAAGACAGATGAACGCCTTAGAAATAAGCCTCTTTGAGGGGGCAACCTCCTTTACATTACACAAATGAATAATTCTTCGATGATTCAAATGACAAAACCTCCTTTCTATATATAGGAGTCTAAGGGGTCACAATACAACCCAAGCCGACCTAACCATAATAATATAAGGCCACATAAATAACAATAGTGGTTTTTTGGGGTGCACAATAATAACAATATGGGGACAATAGGGTCACAACAATGACAATAACGGATACAATGACAAAAGCAATGAGGTAATCACTAGTATTATAGGAACCTAACTTTCCCCTCTCCTTCAAAAAAGTGTTGTCCTCAATGCTTGAGTAGTTTTGGATGCTTCTGTAAAAAATTCTCATCCTCCCATGTGGAATCTTCAACGAGTAAGTTCTTCCACTTGATGAGATACTCTGAAATTGATTGATTTCGTAGTTGTTGAGTTCTTGTTTCTTTAACTGCTTCAGGTTCTAATATGATCTTTCCTTCCTCATCAAGTTCTATAAATATTGTTTAAACTGGGAGCTTGTTACCTATAACCTTCTTTAAGCATGAAACATGGAAAACTAGGTGCACTCAGGAAGCTGCAGGAAGCTCCAATTTGTATGCCATTGTACCTATCTTTTGCAACACCTTGTATGGACCATAATAGTTTGGTGATAATTTATTATCCTTCTTAGCTTGCTTGAGGGACATTTCTTTATAGGGTTGTAGCCATAGGAATACCCAATCACCTACATCAAAATTTCTTTCACTGCGATGTTGATTTGCCTGTTGTTTCATTCTATTCTACACCAAGGTGAGGTTATCCTTTAAGAGTTGGAGAACTTGTTGTTGATTCTCGATGTGATCTTCCACTTCTTGAACCTTAGAATTTTCTTTTAAATATGATGTGATGGATGGTGGGTGATATCCATAAAGTGCCATAAATGGGGTCCATTTTGTTGAAGTATGGAACGAAGTGTTATACCACCATTTAGCGAGAGGCAACCATTTGACCCAATGTGTCTGTTTATCAGATACAAAGCAATGAATATATCCTTCCAAAAATTTGTTTACTATCTCAGTTTCCCATCAGATTGAGGATGATAAGATGAAGTATGAGCCAACTGAGTACCAAGACAAGAAAATAATTTTGTCCAAAAATTTCCAATGAATATGGGATCTCTGTCGCTAACAATAATCTTTGGGTTTCCATGTAGCTTTTGAAATGTTTCCATAAATGCAGTAGAAACTGTACTAGCTTTAAATGGATGAGATAATGCACAAAAGTGTGCATACTTGGTAAGTCTGTCAATGACCACCATGATGACACTCTTCCCTTAAGATTTGGGTAAATCTGTGATAAAATCCATTAAAACCTCCTCCCAATGCTGACTTGGAATGGATAAAGGTTGTAGTAGACCCGAGGTCTTAATTTTTTAAACTTTATTTTGTTAGCAAACCAAACATTCCACCACAAACTTTTGAATAACAGATTTAAGGCCATCCAAAAAAAAATCCTTCTTAACCCTGTGGTAAGTCTTTAAAAATCCTGAGTGCCCTCCTAAGGGAGAGGCATGAAATTCCATAAGAATCTTTTGTTTGAGTTGGGAATTCTTACATAGGTATAAGTGATATTTGTACCATAATGAATCATTTTTCCAGCTAAATGTATCAGGTGCACTGGGATCTTGTTGTAGCTTTTGAATTAGTGCCCCCACTTCTTCGTCATTCTTCAATTCATCCCTTGCCTCGTTTATCCAATCTGGTTGGATAATAGATATGGTACAAAGTAATGCTTCCACATCCTCATCCTTTCTTGAGAGTGCATCTGCCACAAAATTTTGTTTCCCTTTTTTGTATATGATTTCAAAGTCATAACCCAACATCTTTCTGACCCATTTTTACTTCTCTTCTGAAGATAATTTTTGTTCTCAAAAGTGTTTAATACTATCATGATCCCTTTTTACCTTGAAGTGTCTTCCCATTAGGTATGGTCGCCATTTCTTAAGTGCATGTTATATTGCCAACATTTCCTTCTCATAAATAGCTTTCTGTAAATACTTTCCTTTGATAGGACGAATTTCGAAAGCAATGGGTCTTTCTTCTTGCATTAAAGTGGCACCAATTCCACTTCCTAAGGCATCACATTCCACAATAAAAGTTTTTGTGAAGTCCGGTGTAGCTAAGACCACTGATTGGCACATTGCCTCTTTAAGATGTTCAAAAGCCTTCGTTGCTTCTGGAGTCCATAAAAATGAATCTTTCTTCAATAATATTGTTAGAGGTGCTACTATTCTCCCATTATTCTTAACAAACTTGTGGTAATACCATGTCAACTCAAGAAATCCTCGCAGATGCTTTATGGATGTGGGGAATTTCCATTCCTTAATGGCTTTAATTTTGCTGGGGTCTACCTTAACACCTTCATGAGATACAATATGACCCAAATATTCCACCTCTTGTACTCCAAAGAAACATTTGGAACTTTTTGCATATAAGTGTTTCTCCTTCAATAAGTTAAGCACCCTGTCAATGTGTTGAACATCATCCATCCAAGACTTGCTATAGATTAGTATATCATCAAAAAATACTAACACAAATTTTCTAAGGTTTTGAAAATGGAATTCATCAAACCTTGAAATGTAGAAGGTGCATTGGTCAGGCCAAAAGGCATGACCAAAAATTCATAATGACCCTCATGAGTTATAAATGTTGTTTTCAGAATTTCTTCAGTCTTCATTTTGATTTGATGATATCCTAAATGAAGATCTAACTTGGTGAAGTAAATCGATCCATGCAATTCATCCAATAGTTCATCAATGACAGGAATGGGAAATTTATCTTTAATAGTGAGCTTGTTGAGCTCCCTATAATCCAGACACATGTGCCATGATCCATCCTTCTTGTGCACCAATACTATTGGAACAGAGAAAGAACTTTGACTAGGTTGAATTATACCAACCTCTAGCATTTCTGCAACCATACATTCAATTTCACTTTTTTGGGCATAGGGATATCTGTAAGGCCTGATGTTCGAAGGAACACTTCCTAGAATCAAATGAATAGCATGATCATGATCACGAATATGTGGGAGACCTTTGGGAGTCTTAAATACCTTGGAATGATTGTCTAAGACTTTTTGGATATTTGGAGAAATAGATGATTTTGATGTGGGAACCTCTAGTGAACATAATTGTGCAATTACGCCCCGTTGTTCTTTCCTTAGAAGCTTTGTCATTCCATTAGAGCTAATTATCATTCTTGGTTTCCCTGCGATACCTCTTAATTCAACTCTCTTTCCTTCTAAAGAAAATTTCATGAAAAGTTCTTGAAAATTAAAAGCTATTGTACCCAAGGATTGTAGCCATTAGACTCCTAGTACAACATCAACACCACGCATTGGAATGGAAATAATTTGGCTATTCAATACATATTCTCCCATGGATAGCTTGATATTATGGCACTTTCTAGAGCAATTTATGGTTCCTCCACTTGCAACGATCACTTGACACTATGGTGCTAGATATAAGAAGCAATTCAATTCCTAGGCTATCTTACAATGAATAAAATTATGGGTACTTCCCGAATCAATCAACACTATTACCTTTTCCTTCTTGATATGTCTTTCTATCTTGATAGTTTGAGGAGTAGTAATTCCAGCCAATGCATTACAAGATATGGTTGGATTAATTTCTTCTTTCTCTAGGGTTTGTACCTAGTGTATATCCTCTTCTTTTGGTGTTTCTTGTTACTTTTATTCCTCCTCTTCATTATCTATGTAAAATAATTTATTCTCAGCACACTTATGACCTTTGGTGTATTTTCTATCACAATTGTAACAAATCCCTTTTGCTTTTTTCTTGCAATTGTTGGGGTGTCAACCTTGTAGGTTGTGGATGGCTGGGGGAAACAACACTTCCTTCCTTATAGTTGTGAGTGGTAGGCTTCCTTGTTGCCATAATTTTGCTTTCCATTTTTCTTGCCAACCTGAATGCCTTCTCCAATCAGTCAGGTTCCCAAGGGTGAACCTCATGTTGGATGTTATCCTTTATATTCCCTATGAACATATCAATATTATGCTCCTCTGAAATATCCTTTACCCTTAAATTCAATTTTTGGAAATCCTTAATGTGCTCCCTCATTGAACCCTTTCATTTGAGGTTTATCAGTTGGCTAAAAAAAGTATTGTTTTTCGTATCCTCATAATGTGCTGTCATTTCTTTCATAAAAATTGCCCAAGTCACAATTTGTTTACAAGAGCAAAGCCATTGATACCATACAAATTGGTTTGGTTCCAAATATAAAGTTGCAATGCGTACCTCTTGTGTGTTTTGCACATTATGGAGATTGAAAAATTGCTCCATCTGTAGTATCCATGTTACAACATCCTTGCCATCAAACTTCCTCATATCGATCTTTGGAAAATGGTGGGTCTTTGTTCCAATGTTAGAGTCTATGAAATCATGATTAACATTTCCTTTGTTCTCATCATGAGTTTCCTCTACAACATTTTCGCCATTAAGAAGACTTTCTTGTAGCAACTTCGTCAAACCTTCCTTCAATCCTTCAATGTCTTTCTTCAAATCTTCCATGTTGTCATTCTACAAATCATGACTAAAATTCCTTTTGTTCTCATTTTGAGTTTCCTCTCCTACCTTTTTTCCATTAGGAAGCCTTTCTAGTAGCAATTATTTCATACCATCCATCTTAGCTTCCATCTTAGCTTCCATGCTATCCATCTTAGCTTCCATGCCATCCATCTTAGTTTCCATGCCATTCATCTTAGCTTCCAAGCCATTTATCTTAGATTCTGTGCCATTTATCTTAGCTTCTGTTAGCTTTTGTGAGAGTGACATTTGTTGCACTTGATCTCGTAATTTTGATATATCATGTAGCATTTCTTCCTCTTCTTCTTGAGTCATGCTAGAGCTTTTAGGTTGTTTACTAGGTGTTTCCATTTTCTTTCTTTAGGGCATCAATTACTGATAATAATGCTTCCTATTCCCTTTGAATTCATTCAAACTAATTTTTCAAACCAAGCTTATGCAAATATTAAAAAAATACACACCTCTTTTCAATTTGTAGGCGCTCAATATTGAATCTAATATATCTATGTAATTTCTGATCTTCCAGTTCTGAAATTTGGAGCTGTAGTATCTCTCTGTGTCCTCTTTCCAATGCCACCAGTCTCATCAAAATTGGATTCTTGAAGAAAATGTTATTCACAATCTCCCAAGATGACCTGATTATATACCTTTTCACAAGAGCAAACTTGTACGAAGTGCCAGGTATCCCTGTTTTGACCTTAGGACTTGAAAAATATATATAGAAAACTACAAGTCGTCCTCTTTCTATAACTTCTGATGAAATTGCAATTTGATGCTCACAGAGAAAGTTATGACGATTTTCTCAAGGTCACCTGTTTGGGATGTAATTCAGGAGCCTGTAGAAACCCTAACTTCCTCTGATTATATATCCAAAAACATAGCAAGACAAGATTTGAAATTTGGACCCAAGGTTCAATGCGATGTCTTCTAAAATGGGTTTTTTCTAGATTCTGAAATACCACAGAAAAAAATTTATGGCAAAAATGCCACGATGACCTGTTTGGAACAACGAAACGCTAGAATCCAAAGCTCTGATACCAAATGTTATGAAACCAGCTCACAAAAATATAGAAAATATAGATGAATGCCTTAGAAATAAGCCTCTTCGAGGGGGCAACCTCCTTTACATTGCAAAAATGAATAATTCATCGATGATTCAATTGACAAAACCTCCTTTCTATATATAGGAGTCTAAGGGGTCACAATATAACCGAAGATGACCTAACCATAATAATATAAGGCCACATAAATAACAATAGTGGGCTTTTGGGGTGCACAATAATAACTATATGCGGAAAATAGGGTCACAAAAATGACAATAAGGGATACAATGGCAAAAGTAATGAGGTAATCACTAGTATTATAAGGACCTAACAATAGAAAAATGTTATTCCCAGGGACCAGGAATTGATTTTGGTGATATTTTTTCTCCTGTTGCCAAGGTAGCTTTTATTAGATTACTTTTATCTGTTGCTATTGCTTTTTATTTTGAGGTAGAATAGATGGATGTGAAGACAACATTTCTTCATAGAGATCTGGAAGAGGAAATGTACATGAAGCAACCTGATGGTTTTGTGGTGAAGGGTAAGAAAGAAATGGTATGCAAGTTAAAGAAGTCTTTGTATAGGTTAAAACAGTCACCAAGGATGTGGTATTAGAAATTTGATACATTTATACAGGGAATTCGCTTCTCCAAAAGAAAAGCATATCACTGTGTGTATTTTAAATTAATTGGTGACCATGTTATTTATCTGGTCTTGTATGTGGATGATATGTTGCTGGTTGGAAATGGAAAAGAAATTATCCAGGATTTGAAGACCCAATTGTCCTCCAAATTCGACAGGAAAGATCTTGGTGCTATAAACTATATTTTGGGCATGGAAATTAAAAGAGATCAGGCAAAGAGGATACTCTAATTAAACCAGAGGAAGTATGTCGAGACAATACTAGAGAGGTTTAATATGCAGGATAGTAAACTAGTGAAGGTTCCTATTCCTATAGGTGTGAAGTTATCTGTTGAATAGTGTCCCAAGAGACAAGAAGAGGAAGAGGACATGTCCTGTGTTCCATATGCAAGTTCAATCAATAGCCTGATGTATGCAATGTTCTATACTAGACCAGACATTGCACACGTAGTGGGAGTACTGAGTAGGTTTATGTCAAAACCATGGAAGGAGAATTGGACAACAGTGAAGCAAGTTTTCAGGTATTTGCATGGCACTAGTGATTATGGTTTGTGCCACCAAGGAAGACCAGGATTGGACAGAGTGTTGGATATTCATGGCTTTCTTGATGCTGACTGGGCTGGAGATCTGGATCAGAGAAGATCTACAAGTGGGTATGTGTTTAACATATTTGGAGGTGCAATCAGTTGGATGAATAAGAAATAATTTGTAGTGGCACTATCAACTACAGAGGTAGAATACATGGCAACCACTCATGCAAGCAAGGAAGAAGTTTGGTTGTAGAGATTGTGTTCAAGTATTAGGTTAGTACAAGGAGCTATAAGGATAGACTATGACAACCAAAGTGCAATTTTCTTAGTAAAGAACCTTGCATATCATTCAAAGACAAAGCACATTAATGTTCAGTATCACTTTGTGAGGGATATGATAGAAAACAAAAAGGTGTTGTTGGTAAAGGTGGACACTTTGAAGAATACTGCAGATGGATCAATGAAATATGTGAGCTCTGAGAAGTTCCCTTGGTGTAGAAAAACAATGGGCATTGCAGGGCTGGATAAATGACTAAGCTCTCTTGTGGCCCCTTGTGGAAAGAAAACAACAAGTGGGATAATGTTGCGTTGTATTATATTCTTTCCACAACTAGCCCATGTAGTTAACTAGGGGGTTAGAGGGAGGGCAGAGCCCCCCATTCCTTGCACTGATTATGTAGTGGGGGGATCATAGGGGGTTTGAGGGGTGTAGGTAACCCCCCTCTAAGGGGTCCAATGCAGCGCCCCAGAAAATTTTGTTTTTTGGACCCTATATTAGGTTGGGCAGACCTACCTATGGTTTTGTGCATGTTTTTCGCACATGGTTTTGGACGCAATGGTTTTTGGTCCATGGTTTTAGATGCGATGATTTTTGGTCCATCGTATTGGATGCTATGACATGTATAAATATGTATTGTAACATTGAAAGGAACATAATGAAAAATCAAGCTAGTAGTCCTAGTTTTGGGATCCAGGGGAAAATCTCTGTGTATATGTGTTTTATGTGTTATGCTCTCGCATTGTTTATTTTATGTGTTTTAGAATTCATATGTACGTAATTTATGTACGGAGTTAAAACCTACAACAGCATCGATCATGCAACGAGGATGGATCTCATATGTCATATGGAATACGACTGCAAAGAAATATTTGCCAACCTGACATATGCACCTCTAAAACTTGATTCCAAAAACACACTACAGTGGAAGTAGATTAGAAACTTATTCTATGGAGTCCAGTACATTCCTAAGAAATCATATTGTGCACAGATTCCATCTAGTAGCAATGCAGACATATGGAAGTTTGGTGCTTAGTTTTCCCTCAAAGATTCTTTTTCCTGCCCCAAATGACTTTGCAATTCAGATGAAAATATATCTATCCAATTGAAGAGTTCACTACTTGTAACCACCATATTGAGCATATACGTGCAATTATCCTCAAATACCTCAACCTTTTCCACCATGAAACTAACAACACATAGCAATGGGATACTAATATACATCCCTACGAATCTTAATCGGGTAAACTATAGATGGGCATTCATAGAACTTAGCAGGCTATTGATACCAATATTTAATGATATCACTTATTTCGAGATCATCCCATCTGGTGTAAAATTCATTATTAGCAAACTCTATGGACCTTTGGATCTTATATTAAGTCTGCATGTCCTCTCCATAATATGTGGTGATCTGGCAACCACTTTCACTACGAAGTGCAAGATTAGAATCATCCATGTGTGTAAGAATCCACCCAATCACTTATGCACAAGAGATGATCAGGAACCCTCATGCAATCCTATGCATCCTAGACCACTTGACATTGATGTATGTTTGCAAATATTCCAAGTTTTCAATGAACTGTTTTTACATGAATGTGTCTTTTATGTTATTCCATGTGACCTCAATAGACTTACCTATAAGGCATTGTGTATTTACATAGATGGGAATGATAGGATTTTTAATATTAACTTCTTTCTTAGTGCTTGCCTCTGAAGCTTCTTTGGAGGCCACTTTACATGTAGTAGAAGGCATGCTGCCAACATATGATGAAAGAGTAGCAATACTTTCATCTCAACCACATATTTGTGGAGGCACACTCATGATGACAATGATTAGCTTTATAAAATATTCTATCTATAGAAAATAGTAACTCAACAAATCATATTCAAAGACCCATCAAATATAGTTGAGAATGTAAGCCTGTTAATGACGAAACATGCCTACTTGCATGGGCAAGAAATATGCATGCAAACAAGGAGGGAACACTTCCAAAGAACAAAGGGAGTTTAAAGTTCATTCGAGGCTTTGAAGTATGCTAATATGCTCAAGGCAGAGAGGGAAAACATTAAGGCTACAGGGTGCCCTAACAAAGCATGGAGGAAGTTCGTTTAGGGCTTCAAGGTCTCCTCATGAACTCAAGGAGACTGAAAGGGTGCAAAGACTCACTTCGAAGAGGTGAAGGAGTGAAGCTTTAGGCCTTCAGGCCTTCAAGGTGTGCCCATGCACTCAAGGACAAGGAGGGCACACTGGAGCATGCTAAAGGGATGAAGCAAAAACATTCAAGCCTTTAGGGTGCACTCATGAGATCAAGGAGGGTGTAGTTCTTCGTGATGAAGGAGTGTGCTCTTAAGGGAAACTTATCTTTTCTAGGCATAGTTTTCTAAGTTAATTAGGGCTTCAACTACGAGATGTGTGCTCTATCATAGACTGGCTAAAGGACAATTCCAGCAACAATATTGCATGATAGGAATGTCGAGAGAAAAGATCCACAAGAAACACTTACTTAGAATGAATATCGACGATCGACACTTCTCAATGAATGAATGAATTAGTTAGGAGAAGGGAAGCGGGCTCCTATTGTCTAGGAGTGCACTCACATGCAACAAGAAAGTGCATGGATGATTTCTAGAAGGGTGCATGTCTTCGTGCTGATGGAATCTGCTCAAGGATGGTTCACTTTCTAAGCATGAAGGAGTGTGCTCAAGGACGATGCAATTATCCAGCCCGAAGGAGTATGCTCAACACAAGAGAAAGTCTTTGTCATCTTGAAGTGGATTTTTTCATTAAAAGTTCTTTTTCTTGCTTTTGTTTTCTTTTGTGTTCTTTTTGTGTGTGTGCATGGTGAAAAGTCTAGTTTCTAAGTCAATAAAGTCTATGAGTTCACCTAACCATGGACAAGATAACACAAGAACTTCTAAAGGTTTGGTGACAACGCTTAGGAAACATGGACTTAGGAGGATGCAATACGTAGAGAAAACATAAAAATAAAAAATCAAACAACATGATGACACTAAGGGGTTTGAAGTGACGGTACACATAGGTTCCAAAACTGAGTTAGGCCAAAATTTGGGAGGGTCATTTTCATAGCAACAACAAAGCCCAATATTTTTTCAAAACAATGTTAGCGCCAAAAAATAACAGATAAATCATATAACATGTCAAGAAAATATGAGATAAATGTGGGGAAAATATTTATTATTGTTATCCTTAAATAGAACTAGAGTACGTGAGTGAGTTTTCCAAGAATCTTCCCTTGATTTTCTTCCCATCCTATATTCTCATTGGTGTTGATGCACAAGTTTATCTCGATCACAACTTCAGATTTTTTTTTTATCATAAGTTCCTTTTTTCTCCCTATCACTAGTGAAGAACTTGGTTTATATTGATTTCCTTATCGTTAGCCTTCATTACTCCTAAGCACTTTCTTGACCATATTAAGGCGATAATTAAGATAGACCAAATCAATCATTATTTTAATGAACAATGATTATTTTAATGAAAGTTGTTAATTTGGATTGAATATACGCTTATCTATTCAAATTCCCATATTTTTTTAGGGCTCTAGTGTAGAGATGGCATTGATGACCTTCTATTTTGGTCCCCACCACTAGGAATGAGTGTTTCTTGGCCTTACGGTTGTGTTCCCACAACTAGGTAGGAGTGGCGATCTCTAAAAATGTTTTTTTTTTTTATGTCCTTCTAATCACAAATTGATCCTCTGACTTAGAAAATGATGTGTTTGTATTCTTGACACTAGGGGTGGATTTTTTGAGTTATAACAACCTCATGTCTATTATCAACGATTTGAATTACACTTAAAACGTTTTTCTTTAAAACTTCAACAAATAAGACATCTTTCGCCTTACTTTTCTCATTGTAAAGGCTAAGTAGTCCTTTGCTCATTATTCTAGTTAATGTATTGTATCTGAGAAAGGGAATGCCACCTTTGACTTCCTTTAGTTAGATTAAAAAAAAAAATTATGACGTCATATGACTTAAGAAACAACTATCTACATACCATCAGTCCTCTTTATCTTGACTACATAGAGCTAAACATCATTTCTCCTTTGTTTTTTCTTTCTTTCTCCATATCCTTATGCCCTCTTCTTGCTTGTTTCATTTCCGATGATTAATTGGGTTGCTTCTCTAGTCACCTATTTGGTGTCTATGATTATCATGTTTGAATCCTTCATGAGGATCCATTAAGTGAGAAAAAGAGTTGTAACTTCTAATACCACCTTCATTAGAGTTACTCGATTTATTCCTTTTATAGTTACATGAGGAGAGTCTTCTTGATTAATTCATTTGTTTACTAGTTGTTCCTTTATTTTTGTTGTGATTGCCTTTATGAGAAAAATCAAATATATGTTGATTCATTACTCTATTTATCATGCTTCCATTATTACTAATTTGAATTTGTCTTTGTTGGTCCTTAGCTTGATTTGTGCCTCTACTTATATTGTTGTTATGTCATTTCCTATGAATCAAATATCGATTATCAATATGTTGTAGATTTCCTTGACTTCACGCATAGAGTGCAAATCTACCATTTTCTACTTATTCATGCCTCTTTTCCTTCAATGTTTGAGTTCCTTCTTTTGTATGCTTATTATGAGAGGGAGGTCTGATATTTCCATTTCTACACTCAATGTGTTTGTGCCCATAATTCTTATAATTATAACATTCAATGTATTTGAGCAAAGGAGTAAAGAAATTGTTGCTTCTATGACTAGTCCTATGGGGATTTTAAAATCTATTATCCATAATTCTTGAGGACTAATAAGACTCATTTCTAACATGATTATCTTTTAGATAAGCTTTACAATGGACAACTTTCTCACCAAAATCTATACATGAATAACAATTACCATAGAAAATATTTTGGTACCTAGGGACAATTTAGTTTTCATTTGTGGATATGATCTTGATTTTTTGATATACTTATCTTTGGGGGATATAGGGATTTTTTTTATTTCTTTCTTAACCTTCTTGGTTGTTCAAACTACTGTATATTTCCCTCTTTTGATGGTGTTGATTTATATGGATGTTATTGTCTTTTCTATCTATTGCTGATTTTTCACTTGATTTTTATGACTATTATTATGCACTTTCATTTGTTGCTACCAATTTATACTTACCCTTTGCAATTGTTGAATTTCACCACTTCCTTTAGATAAATTATTTTTAGGTCCTTTGACTACATTAAGATATCTAATTGGTTCTTTTTCTTTAACCTTCTTAGTGCTTGATTCTCCTTGATAACCTAAACTGATCTCGATGAATGGAGATCTTTGTCTGCTGAGAATACCATTTAAAATTTTGTACCCTTATTAAACTTCTGATATTGAGTTAGTTGGTCATTGGAATTTTCCAAATCATTTCTCAATGAAACCATCCTAATTTTTAATCTCTTGCAACAACTCTTTTCAGCCAAATAGCTAGTCATCGCTTCTTTCATTCTTTTGGCTTCCTTTGACTGTGTTTTTAGAATAATGAATGATGAATCTTTAGATCTATGTCCTTTTTTCTCATGCTCCTTAAGTATCTCCTTTCTTAAGGATGAATTCTCATATTCTAGTCTTTCATAACTCGTTTCCTTACCCCTTAGCTTCTTTGATAAGATTCTTCAATTCCTTTTGATTCTTTTAGCTAGACCTTTTGGAGGTTCATTGAGTTTTTATGAGAAGATTGACTTTCTTTTTCAACATTTTGTAGTTGTTCCTCCAATATTATGTTCTCTCTTTTGACCTTATTTAATTCATTTTGAGCACTAATAAGCTCTCCTTCAACATATACTTTGGCTACTTATTCATCTTTCTCATTAGGGGAACTGACACATTCACATCCAAGGTTTATTTCATTTTCAACTCCTTTTGCTTCTAAATTTGATATATTTTTTTTATTGGATTTAATTTCTTAATCAATATGATGATCTTGTATATTCATGAGTATAGATCCTTCTTCCTCATTACTATGTGTATATCTAATTCTTATTTCGCATGGGAAATCATCTTCTATGGAGAAATGAATTTCCTTATTGAGCTCATAAGGTTTTCTTCCAACCTCATGTTTTTCTTTATCACTCCTATTTTTTGAACTTTTATATAAACAGTGAGAAGAATGGTGGCCTATTCTTTTACAATTACAACAAAATAGTACCTTACTTGTGGATTGCACTTCATCAACATCTTCTTCATCTCCAACTTGATTTTTTGAATGATTATTACCATCCTGGGCACCTATTACAAGGGAATCCTTTTCATGATCTAATTCATTACATGAGTAGTCATGGTCTTCAATATTCTTTGATTCTTTTGGTGCTTATTCCTTACAGATATGTTGTAGCATATCCTATAATTTTTTTTGTAGTCTCAAAATGAATTTACCTTTTTCGAATTTGATATAGACATCCCACTTAAGATTGTCTTCATGGTTTATGTATTATATTTGTTATTCTTCTTTCCATTCACTATAGATTTCCCCATTCACTATAGCCATACATCCTAGCCAAGAGCTATTAAATAAACTTTCATCATTGCATAGTACATAACTTGATCCATTCAATAATGTTACTTCATTTAGTGAAAAGAAATGTTGGTTAGCCATGGTCTCTTATAATGTACATTTAAATGGTTAAATTGTTCTTAAAGAAGCTATCCAATTGTTAGAAACTAGAACAATAATGAAATAAAGTATATAATATTATCTAAATTTTATCCATCCTTAAGATTATTTACATTATCACTAACCAATTACACCAAATCAAACAACATACACATATAAAACACTTATTTAAATAAAAAACCATAAAAAAGAAAAATCACATTTTTTTTTTTACTTAATGTAAATGCAAATTCCCATCTACTCTCACATCAAATTTACTTACACAAACCAAAATAAGACACGCACTGATGTGCCAGCAGTAACTTGTAAGATACATCAACCTCAAATATCAAACCCCTCATCTTTACAATCACCGACCTAAAAAATAATAACTCCCTCAAATTTACAACATCAACTTAAAAAGAAAACCATTAAAATGAAGAAGGAATTTTAAGGAATTTTAATTTTTAACTTATGGAAACGTATGATTCGCTATGTTAATAAATGTACATTCTTAATCTAAATACTCGTTGAGAGGAAAAGCATAAAAAAAACCAACGTTGTAACATATTATAATCTCAGAGACACGAACGCACTTTTGAAAAAGGAACAGCCATCAAAATTAATGTATGGAGTACATCACCACATCACCGTTCAAACGTAAAATACTCTCATGATTCTGCTCACGAATCACGATAAATGTGTCTCCAGTCAATATCTGTTCGCCATCCTGCTGAGTGTCACCGGCTCATGCCGATATGATGTCCTTCAGACGGGGCCTGAGCTCCTGGTTCAAGAACTCACTGTATTTTAGCGTATCCCCAGCGATCTTACGAAACTCCACCAGAAACACCGAGCTCGTGACTTCAAAAATCTCGGCATCAATACACAAATGTCCCTTTCGCACCTGCTCGAACCGCTGCAGCTGCGCCTTAAACTCCTTCGACTTGTTAAAGCTGAATCCGAAAATCTTGGCAGCTTCCTCCAGCTTCGACATTATGGTCGGAGCCGACTGAATCGAAGTGAACCTCGATTCTTCTTCCTCCTTCATGGCATTGTCGTCGAACAGCCCGGAGAGACTGAACGACAGCGAGCGAGAGATGATGTCGAAGGCGTTGAGGCGAGCTGGTTTGGGGCTGCAGAAGGCCGAGTCGATATCGTCGAGTAGGCCGGCATGGAGATCATTGTGGGATTTCGGGTGCTTGAAGCCCCGGCGGAACCAGGGGACCTCCATCAGCTGCGCGACGGTGATCCTCGTCCGGGGTTCTGGGTCCAGCAGCCGGAACATTAGCCGCCGTACTTCGGAGGAAAACCAGGGCGGGCACTTGTAGTCTCCCTTATAGATTTTGTTATACATCACCATCAGATTCGCGTCCTGGAACGGCAGGTAACCCGCCATGAGCACGAACAGTATGACCCCGCAAGACCAGATGTCGGCCTTGGCACCATCGTAGCCCTTCCTGCTAATAATCTCCGGTGAAACATAGGCCGGCGTGCCGCACGCCGTGTGGAGAAGTCCGTCCTGCCTGTGCTGCTCCGGCAGCGCGCTTAGCCCAAAATCCGTGACTTTCAAGATCCAGTTTTCGTCTAACAACAAGTTCTCCAGCTTCAAGTCCCGGTGATACACACCCTGGCTGTGGCAAAAATCCACCGCGCTTATCAGCTGTTGAAAATACTTCCTCGCCTCCTCTTCTTTCAATTTCCCCTTGTTGGCAACCCTCTTGAAGAGCTCGCCGCCCTTAACGTACTCCATGACGATGTAAATCTTGGACTTGCTCGCCATGACTTCGTAAAGCCGAACGATGTTGGGGTGTTGAACCAGTCTCATAACTGAGATTTCCCGTTTAATCTGCTCGATCCTGCCGAGCTTGAGAATGTTTTGTTTATCCATGATTTTAATGGCGACGCTCTCGCCCGTCTTGAGGCTTTTAGCGTAGCAGACTTTGGCGAACGTCCCTCGCCCTAGCAGGCACCCTAACTCGTACCTCCCCATCAGAATATTGGACTTCATCTTCATCTCGGCTGTAAGGAAAAAGAAATCACAAAGCTGTCCTGCATGTATGTATTGGGTCTCTGTGATTTCAAAGGCGAGACCTGGATCTCGGATGGGCCGTAAGGGTGTACGCTGCCACACGGGGGCGCTCTTCCGAAGCTGACGGCCTCCGGTAGGATATGGATGTCATCTCTTTTATTTATATTGCCTCAGAGATGTATCATAGTTTCGACAAATCATTGGAACTGAAGGTTCGGATCCAATTTTCAATTACGGAGTTCAACCTAGCAACTAAACTTACAAATAAATTACCGAACAAATTACAAATAAAATAAAAAAATGCATCATATTATAGTGCTTCCATAATTATTAAACCCACATTTGAAAGTCCAAATGATAATGTTCCCCATGTTGGGAAGGCCTGGGAAGGCCTGGATGGACAATATTGAAAGTATCTGGTTTTTCGGTTATTTTTTACTTCATTATTTTGGTGTTTGGCATAATTTTTTCTAAATTTTTAATGGGTGAGAAAATTTATTATAATTTATTAGTGATTATAGTTATTTTTTATTTTTATCTGAAAATCCAGTCTGATTAATTATAGTTATTCAATATCCGAAAATACAGGCTGATTCATGACCTTTATTTAAGGAAAAACAAGGAAAACAAGTTGTGTTGAGCTCTTAGCCAAACAAAAGAAATTTTACGGCATACTCCAAGCTCGATAATCTTTTCTAAATTAATTGGAATTTCCTGAATAATCCTAAATTACGATTCATCTGTGGCAAGTTTATTATAAAATATTAGGTAAAATATGTGTTTAAAATTCAAAATTCAAAATTTAGCTTTCTGGCTGAAATTCATAATTTCGTGTGTGAAAATCATGGGTGGTAAAAATGTACTTTCATCCGAAAATTAATGATAATAAAGTATTATGTAAAATATGCATCTAAAATTCAAAATTCAAAATTTAACTTTGTGTTTGAAATTCACAAGTGGAGAAAAATGTGGTTTCATCTCAAAAAAATTAATAATAATAATTAAAATCAACCCAATATCATGGAAATACAAACCTTACTAGATTATAATTATAAATTAATATAAAAAATTTAAACTATTTAAATAATAAAGTACTTTGCCACTTGAGAGGTTAAGGAGTCAAACCCGACCAAATAAGAAATTATGGAGTCATACAAGTCATAAAGTCAAACCGTGCTAGTTGAGAAATCATGGGTCAAATCTCCTCAAACCCCTACAAATTACTATTTTAACAACAAAATCCTAAATTAAATAAAATTTCACCATCAACCAAATTCTACGCAATCTAAACACTCGTGAATCCAATGCCCTCTTGCCCTTGTTGACCTTAAGCACTTATGCAATGCCCTTGTTGACCTTAAGCACTTATGCAAGGCAGTAGTCTATAAAGCGACTTTTTGAAAGCCTTTCCGGCGGATTTTTCTGGTGAAAATCCGGCAGCAGTTCATTGGAATCCCAAGTTTGATAGCTAGTTTCTGCACAATCAATGGCTTCCAGGGGTTTTTCAGGGCGCTGAATCCAAATATACAGTTAAAAAACCATTTTAACTGCTAAAAATCAAGATTTAACCTCATTTCTTCCGCCGGATTCCGTCACCGGAATCTCCAAAAAGTCGCATTATAGACAACTCCTATTTTAAAAGCCTTATATGGCATATTTTCTGTAAAAAAATTATTGTAAAACGATACATTCCACATATTTACAAGGTAAAATGCGTTTGATGCAATCATTGCCTAATATCTAATACACCGCACTCTGAATGCCCTCGTTTAGGAATATCTAATCCAACACATTATACATGTGTTTGATGCAAGTTTTGACTAAGAGGAATCTCTAATCAATCACATTGTACAAATTTAGTTTATGAAACCTTCTTAATTGTTTCCTCCCGCGAAAGTGGGATACTTATCATATAATTTAATAATATTGAAATAAGATAAATTTGTTATCCGCGTGAATGACTAGCCTTGCAAGAACGTGGTAGGGACCATACTCCCCATTGAGTATATGATGAATATAAGATCACAATGTAATCGTTTTTTTAATTCAAGACAGCCAATCAGCTAATCGTCCCATGGGACCCTGCGTCATAATGGCGCACGTGAGCTAGCCAGCGAATAAGCATATGACCGCACATGACTATGAGGGAGCGCCTAATTTGCCGAGGATACTTGCATAAGGGAGTTGTCTATAATGCGACTTTTTGGAGATTCCGGTGACGGAATCCGGCGGAAGAAATGAGGTTAAATCTTGATTTTTAGCAGTTAAAATGGTTTTTTAACTGTATATTTGGATTCAGCGCCCTGAAAAACCCCTGGAAGCCATTGATTGTGCAGAAACTAGCTATCAAACTTGGGATTCCAATGAACTGCTGCCGGATTTTCACCAGAAAAATCCGCCGGAAAGGCTTTCAAAAAGTCGCGTTATAGACTACTGCTTTAAAATAAGTGTCTATGGCAATTCGTGTGCTTAAAATGTTATTTTATATTTTGTTCTTAATGAGTGCATTAATATAGAATTAAAGTTTGTATTAAAATTTATGGTTTTGGCCAGTTATTACTAATCATATTATATAAAACTTTAAAAATAAATTGTGTTTTGTTAATATTGAAATTGGGAATTAGGTTTATATTATATTTTTTTTATTAGTGGAATTGGCAATTGGGTTTATATTATATTTTCTTTTTATTAGTGAAATCGACAATTGGGTCTGTACCATCATACTCATGATACACACCCTATGACACACACCCCTTCTACAAACATGAGTTAATAAGGGGATTTGAACCTTGAATTTCATAGTACATAATACTTTATATCACGAAAACCACCAACTAAGCTACCCCTTGAGGGATATGTCTAGGTAACCCTAAATTTTTATGGTGCATTTAGTAAATCAAGATTGTATAAAATGGTCTATTACTAAAATTTGGTGTTATCTTGATTTTCCTTGGAGAAGAGGAGGTGACATAACTAGTTTCCCCCAAAGTTGACATGACTAGTTTCCTCCATGGGGTTATAGTTGGAAACTACTTCAAAAAATATGGAAATTGCATCTATATGCTAGTTGATGTATGGATTCCACTTGTGGTAAAAGGTATTTTATGCTCTTGACCTGCGAGAAGATACTAGAATACCAAATATGCGAAGAAATATAACGCAGAACACAGAACAGTGAGAAATAACAACATGTATTTTATTATTCAGAAAGGAAAGCAATGTTCACTTGCCTCTTCGAGGGGGCAACCTCCAATAGAGTAGGGCTCGATTACAAAATAAAACACGACACACCTCAATGGGGAATCTCTATCCTTTATATAGGATTCATACATGCAATACGATGGTTATTAATACCATCTATCTAATACCATGGCCCATTTGCAACTAACTGTGGTCCCTCATTTAAATGTGGGTCAACCACTCACAATTATTAATATTTTATTGACTCTTTAACCAACTATAACTATGACTCGACCCTATTACATTAATAAGGAGGTTAGGGTTGGACCCTAACATGCCCTCCCCCATAAAATTAGCCTTGTCCTAAAGGCTGTGTAAACTGCTGAGGAACAGTGGCTAGTTCCCAGGTCGCATCTTTTGGAGAGGTGTCTTTCCACTTGACAAGGACTTCCTTGATCGCGTGGCTATGCAAGTGTCGTTCTCGCATGTCGAGAACCTGTTCAGGTTGGAGCCAGATTGAACCTTCTTCATCCAATTCTGGTAGGCTGGTTTGAATTCTGCAATTGTTCCCACTTTCTTGAGGCATGAGACATGGAAGACGGGATGGATTTTTGCAGTGGGTGGAAAGGTTAGCTTGTATGCTACTTCTTCAATGCAATGAAGTATTTGATATGGTCCATAGAATTTTGGAGATAATTTCTAACAAACCTTGTCTTTGAGTGATGTTTGCTTATATGGTTGCAACCTTAAGAATACCTGATCCCCTTCTTGAAATTTGCACTATGAACAATGTTGGTTTGCCTGTTGCTTCATGAGATTTTGAGCTTGATGGAGATTATCTTTGAGGTGGGCAAGCATGGTTGCACGGTTCTGTAGGAGTTGATCGACTGCTTGTACCTTAGAGCATCCTGGGATATAAGAAGTAGGTGAAGGGGGGAGTTCACCATAAACTGCTTCATATGGAGTCATCTTGGTGGTGGCATGATAGTTAGTACTATACCACCATTTGGCTAGAGGTAACCATTGTACCCATAGATGTTGCTTTTCTAAGTGAAACACCTAAGGTAGGTCTCCAGACATTTATTGACTGCTTCAGTTTGACCATCCGTTTGGGGATGATAGGAAGTACTGAGTTGTAGTTGGGTACCTTGTAGCCTGAAGAGTTCCTGCCAAAAGTTACTAGTGAAGATTGGGTCATGATCAAACACAATGGAAGTGGGCATGCCATGCAATTTGAAGATATGGTCCATGGAATGTTGAGCCACCAAAGCGGGTGTAAAAGGGTGGGGTAGGGCGCAAAAATGAGCATACTTAGAAAGTATGTCCACAACCACCATGATGACTAACTTGTTGCCTGGCTTTAGAAGGCCAGTAATGAAATCCATAGAAACCTCCATCTAGATTGAGGCAGGGATGGGTAATGACTGTAAAGTGCTTGGGGATTTGACTATTTCTCCTTTGTGGCATTGACACACATCACACTCAGCTACAAAAGTAAGAATGTCCTTTTTCATTCCTATCCAAAAGAATGAACGCCGAGTGCAAGCATAAGTCTTCTGAAAGCTTGAATGGTCTGTAGTGGGAGATGAGTGCAACTCTGCCAAAATGCGACTTTTGAGGGTGGATGTTGGTGATATCACTACTTTGTCCTTATAGAGAAGAATCTCATCTTGCCAAGAGTAGCCCGCTGTGGAATTTGGATCTACCTGCAATTTATAAATGAGTTGGGAGAGCGAAGGATGTGAAAACCATTCCTTGCGAGCCTCTTCAATCCACTCTGGAATGGGAAGAGATATTACTAGCAAGGTGATTTCCTCCTCATATTGGCATGATAAAGCATCTGCTACGACGTTTTCACGCCCTTTCTTGTAAATTATCTCATAATCATATCCCAACATTTTGGCTAGCCATTTATTTTTTTATGACGTGGATAGGCGTTGCTCCAAAAAATATTTAAGGCTTTGATGGTCCGTGCAGATTTGGAAACGTCGCCCTAATAAGTATGGTCACCAAGTATCAACTGCATGTAATATTGCCATCATCTCCTTCTCATAAGTAGATTGCCCCAAATTTGTTCCACTTAGTTGCTTGCTAGTGAAGGCAAAGGGTCGACCTTCCTGCATTAAGACAGCCCCAATCCCCGTACCTGAAGCATCACATTCAATCACAAAATATTTGGGGAAGTTGGGTAGTGCCAATATGAGAGTGGAACACATGGCATGTTTGAGAGCTATAAATGCCTGTTACGCTTCATCATTCCAGAAGAATGATTTTTTCTTGAGAAGGTGAGTGAGGGGTCTAGAAATGTGACCATAATTGTGGAAAAATTTGCGATAGTAGCTGGTGAGACCCAAAAATCCTCTCAAACTCTTTAAGGTCTTTGGTTGAGGCCAATCCTGCATTGCCTGGATCTTTTTGGGATCCACACTGACATCTTCATGCCCCACAATGTGGCCCAAATACTCGACTTCTTTCATGCCAAAAGAGAACTTGGACAAATTGACAAATAATTTATGCTTCCGGAGTAGTTGCAAGAGCAGGTCTACATGTTGAAGATGGTTTTCCTAGGTGAGGCTGTAGATGAGGATGTCATCAAAGAAAACAAGGACAAATTTTCTAAGATATGGTTTGAGAAGGTGATTCATGAGGCTTTGAAAAGTGGATGGGGCATTACAAAGACCAAATGGCATGACCAAGAATTCATAATGGCCATCTTGAGTTCTAAAAGCAGTCTTTGGAATGTCTACTTCTTTCATGAGAATTTGGTGATAGCTCGAGCAAAGGTCGAGCTTAGTAAAGAATTGAGCCCCATTTAGTTCATCCAGCAAATCATCAACAACCAGGATGGGAAATTTGTCTTTGACCGTCAGCTTTTTGAGGGCCCTAAAGTCTGGACACATACGCCATTCCCCATCTTTCTTGAGCACCATGACCATAGGTGATGAATAAGGACTAATTCTAGGATGAATGACACTGACTTCCAGGAGTTCCTTGATGATTTTTTCAATTCCATTCTTTTGGGTGAAAGGATATCTATATGGGTGCACATTTGGTGGTTGTGCCCCTAGGACCAAATTAATGCTATGGTCATGTTCCCCTCTCGAGGGTGGAAGATCATTAGGCCTATCAAAGACCTGCAGATGGTTGTTTAAGACTTGTTGCATCTCAGGATGAGTATGAAGAGAAGTGGGCTGAAGGTGTGGATGGCATTAAATTGGGCTATAACTCCATGGTGGCCCTTTTTTAGCAACTTTTCCATGCTATGCAAGCTGATGATAGAAGGAGCACCTACCTAGAGTCGACGGAGGGTATGTGTGTGGTCATTCTGCTTAAAGCTCATGTATAACTCCTGGAAATCCATTGTGATTGGTTCAAGTGTGTGGAGCCATTCAACACCCAAGACAATGTCACACCCACCCATGTTGATGAAAAACATGTGGGTCTTTAGGTGATAATCCCCCATCTAAAGTTTGACATTTTCATAGCGGCCGTCAGATTTCATTGTCCCCCCATCAGCAATCTGGACTTGGAAACTAGAGACTGCCCTGACAAAAAAATGCACTGCTTCAGCGACTTTTGATGGATAAAATTATGAGTATTGCCACGATCAATAAAGACTACTAAAGGTCGATGTTTAATAAAACCTCTGATTTTGAGAGTTTGGGGAGAAGATATTCTTTCCAAAGCATGTAGTGAGATAACTGGTTCTTTTGGTGTAGCTGGGAGCTAATTGTCCGGTTGGTTGTCCTCATCTTCCTCCTCTAGTACCTCAAATGGTGGGGCTTCCTCAGATGAACTGTGATCAGTAACATCAATTTGAAAGAATTTGGGTTCCTTGAATTGATGCCCAGGTGAGTATTTCTCATCACAGTAGTAACAAAATCCTTGCTTTCTTCTTTCTGGCATTTCCGTTGGTGACATCTTTTGGACCTTAAGTGTTTGGGTAGTGCTCAGAGCCTGGGTGGGGCGTCCCTTGGCTAGGAAATTTGGGCGAGTTGATTGGGCTGCTAACGCATGTTCTACATCACGAGATGTCATGTAAGCTACCAGCCATGTGACTGGGTGGTGCATTTGGACGTGGGCTTGTATGGCATGATAAAGACCACTGGTAAAACATTCTAAGTAGAATTCAATGCTAGACTTCATGTGCAGAAGGCTAGTGCTTCAAAGGCTTTAATATATTCTTGTACTTTGTCTGCTTGTTTGAGCTTAGTAAGACGACCCAAAAAGTTAGATTCATGATCAAAGCGATCAGAAAGGGCTTTTGACAATATCTGCCAAGTCATTGGCCTTGCATAGCATTGTTGATGCCATCGCCACCGTTGCCATCTTTCTTGGTACAAGTAAAGGCTTCCCATACTTAGCTTAGTCTCATCATCTTTGATGTGATTTAATGTGAAATATTGCTCCATTTGTGATAGCCATATGGCCGGATGAGAGCCATCAAATTTATAAATGTCCAGCTTAGGTGGTCGAGGATGGGACTGTTGGTGGTTTCCATAGAAGTGAAGAGAATCACTAGATTCTCCCTCATGGTTTTCATTAAAAGCATATGCCTCCGATTGTAACCCCGTCTTACCCTTTGTGATTGCGTCACTTAAGGATTGGATCTACTTCATTAATTCATCCAACTTTTGTTCAAGGGTGTCTAT
>APFE031675064.1:51528-67816 GCA_000404065.3 Pinus taeda
TTTGGAGAAGAGACTTGTTTATGTACTTCAAGTGGTTTGTGGTACTATGATTGCTAAAATTTTACATGTTTGAATGTAGGTTAACATGTGTATGGAGTGATAACTCTTGTAGAAGTTATTTCTTTTAAGGAGAAACTAACCATTCCATTTATCAACACTTTATGTACTCTTATTTTTCTAAACATTGAGCATAATGAGAAGGGGTCATGACATTAGAGCTGATCCAAGGAGATGCAGCCCAGGAGGGGTGAAATCCTTTAACAATGGTTGGTGTATTACGTATTGATGCATGCTTCCATTCAGTGTTTAAATTTCATGTTTAAATTTTTTCATGGAATTAAGTTAAGAAAACACATATAAAAACTCATGTTTTTACTTGCTATTTTGGAGTACATACCTCAAGCACAAATTTTGTATTCTGATGAGGATATTAGCATAGAAAGCTAATGTTCCACATTCATATCAAGTTGGTATCATAACATTGGTTTTCTTTGAGCAAGGAGGAATTGACTGTTGTTTGTAAGTGAATGTGTTTTGAAGCTGAAGTGAGGAGAAGGTTTTGGAAATGAGAGAAATATTGTTACAAGATCTACCACCAATCCTACCTCAAGTTGCAATAGAAGCTTCAAGCAAAGCATGTACCAAGGAGGAGAGTCTGCAAGAATGTCAGAGGATGTGAAGGCTTTTAGCAAGGCTTTCTTAGTCATGGAAAAAATGGTGAAAGTCCTCTATGAAGAGAGGAATACCAAATTCCAAGGTGAAATCTCTAGACCTCCAAGAGGAGAATGTTATCTAAGGGAAGAAGGTAACAAAAATGGTGATAAACCTCTTCTCCACAATATTCATGTTTTTCTACAACTCTTATGCAAGATGCTAGTGTAGAAAGTCCCTTAGAGAAGCTAGATGTACTAGTTTATACTTATTTTCTACATGATGTGGAGGATGAGGTTCTATCAGTACCCAAATTCAGGGAGCTGAAAGAAGAGAGCGAAATAGTCGAAAAGGACACATATTGAATCAAAAAGAGAGTTTTAAAACATCTTTGTATGCCAATCAAAATATGAGACAAATGGTAAGCATTTACATGCTTCTTCTTTGCATGAAAGTGTTTATGTAAATTCATTTGTAGCCTTTGAAAAACATAGTAAATGCATTGGATCCAAGGTCTTGACCAAGATGGGTTTCAAGAGAGGAGGCCTTGGAGTAAACCATCAAGGCTATGTTGCAAAATAAAAATGGTATTCTAGTGACAACTCATGGTATCGTGTACATTTTTCCATAAACAAACGACATGAGGAGGCAATATGTTGGGTTTTGCATCCACAATTGGTATGCACTTGGTTCCTCAAGTATAAGTAGGACTTGAAGTGAAAAAAATCTCCAAAGAGAGATGAATAAGTTGAAGAAGAAATGAATCCAAGTTCTTCTTGCCATGAAAGTTCCTCATGCAAGAAGTGTAAACCAAAAGACAACAAAAAGAGGTATAATCGTCCTATTAATTCAAATGCTTTTCATAATGGAAAACAAACTGCTGATTTGAATAACATGTTGAGGAATGTATTTCCATTCACCTCTTTCCTTTCATCAAATCATTGTGTAGATAAGTGCTATAAAAGGAAATAAATCATTAAGAAAATGTTTATGTCTAATGAAATTGAGACTGAAAAGGGAAAGTATCATCCAAGGCTAAAGACATGTGAGCCAAAATAAGCTCAAAAGAAATTTTGCACTCATTGCAAAATTAGTGGGGATTGGGTCGAGAAGTGTTGGAAGTTGTTTCCACAACTTCATGCTAGCAAGGCAAGCAAATTATGCAAGAACCAAAAGAGGAAGCAAAAAAAGAAAAAGTGGTGCAATATGTGACCATCCTTGAAGCATATTTAGAAGAAGAAAAAGTTCAAATAGGGGGTTCATTTACATGGTTGGGTAATAAATGGGCAAGCTATTTATCTAGATAAAGTTTGTAAATCTTTGTTTTTCACTAGTTGCATATCCCCATAGTTGGGCAATTTGTAAAAGTGATGTTCTTAAACAAATCACCTATATGAAACAATGTTTTCTTTGGGCATTGTTATGCTAGTTTGGCTTGTTGATAGTCAATTTGAATGGAAATTTTGGGAGTCAAGTTTATTCCATCTTGCAAAATGAATTTCTATTTGTAATTTAAGAAATAATTTTAAAACTGTTGTATGAGTAGTTGTAGAACATTCAGTATATTACAAATGCGTTAAGCACTCAAGATATACAAGTATTCACTATATGAAACTTGTTTTGGTTCATTTGTCAAAGTATTTTTGGGATATTATCCTTAATAAGGATTTTGCAGAAGAGTGCCATGGAATTCTTTCTGGGAAGGATGTTGTTGTGGATGGCGATAGCAACATGGACAAGCGGAGAAGAACAATGTACTTGAATTCTTTGGTTGGGTTATATTTCAAGTTCATCTTGAGAAAGAGCTAAGACAGGTACAGGTCAAGGCACTACAATCATCGATTGGATCGAGCTTGGAAGAGTGAATCAATTGTACCTTCAAATGTTGAATAATTTAAAGTGAAATTTTTGGGACCAAATTTTTTTGGTGGGGAAGAGTGATTAGGAGCTCAAAATTTGCCAAACATTAAAATTTGTTGGAATAATTATTTGGAACTTGAATGAACACATAAATCTCATCGTTCATATTCCGGTGCAACTTGTTTAGCATGAAATGGACACTGTATGCTCCCAGAAATGTGATTTGTTCACTTTGTCAAACACATAAAAAAAATTGTAGGTGGCTAATAGGGATGTTGATTGGGCATCTGTACTACATAGGTGGCAAGGGAAATATTCTTGGAATATTCCTCAAATATTCTCGAAATATTCCTCAAATATTCTTGGAATATTTCTTGAATATTCTTATAATATTATGTTTTGTTGGCATCGTCCTATTGGTCCATGTGTTTTGTTTGGGCCAATGTGGAGGAGACACGTGGCTAAGCCTAAGGCCGCCACCTGTACTCCTAATGGCTCTTTAAAATTTTGTATGGCGAATAGGGCAGAGGTCGAGATCGACCCCGTGACCTCCCATAGCATAGCGCCAAGAGTTACCAACGCAATTACAAGTTGTTTCCTAACCATATGGGTGGTGGGTTTTATTTATCGTTGAGTGTCACAATGGTTGGGGGGTCAACACACTTAATTCCCCCCCCCCCCTTGTGAACACTATCTGCCAACATCAAATCGTTATTGTAACCGATAATGGTCACGCTGCCGATAACCATAACCATAAACAACCAACATCTCCTCATGTGAACGCTCATGTGCAAACTGCTAGCATGTTATGTGACCACCGGAGGGAGGGGGCTAGCCATTGGGTGCATGGCCCCCCATATGACCGATCTTTTGGTTTGTAGGCCTCAGCAGAAAAATTAACGATCCTACAAATCCACCCAATTTTTGGCTAAAATGTAGCTCATTTAGAGCGCTTGGTGGGTAAAATTGTAGGACGATGCCAAATTTTGTGCAATTTATAGAGCGAATAGTGGAGAAACTAGGAGAGGTCGCAATGTCTCCAATTTTTGACCAAATTGGGTGCAAAAAGAGGCTAGGTATCCATTTTCGGACATTTTGGAGTCATTGGAGGAGGTTTCAGAACCAATGGAGCATTTCTAGATAGGATTTTTTCAGATTGAAGCCTATGGTTGCCATGGTCAACCAGAGTATTGATTCAGTTTATGGAGGATTTTGAAGATGGAGATGACCTTCAGGAGTTTTTCCAACCCCCATGTGCTTTCTGCAATAGTTATTACATCAGTGATGTAGGTTTTGTTTCTCATTTCTCTATATGTGTTTTGGAGAAGAGGCTTGTTTATGTACTTCAAGTGGATTGTGGTATTATTGAGGCTCTTTGAAGTTGGAGTATGGGGTCTTGGTGTAAGATGCATATGCTTGCTGAAAGTTTACATGTTTCCCTCTACGTTAACATGTGTATGGAGGGATAACTCTTGCAGAAGTCATTTCTTTGAAGGAGAAACTAACCATTCCATTTCTCAACACTTTATGTACTCTTCTTTTTCTAAACTTTGAGCATAATGAGAAGGGGTCATGCCATTAGAGTTGATCCAAGGAGGTGTATCCTAGGAGGGATGAACTCCTTTAATGATGGATAGTGTATTAATGATTGATGCATGATTCCATTCAGTGTTTTAATTTTATGTTTAAAGTTTTTCATGCAATTAACTTAATAAACACACATAAAACCTCGTGTTTTTACTTTCTATTTTGGAGTACATATCTCAAGCACATTTTTGTATTCCGATGAGGATATTAGCATAGAAAATTAATATTCCACATTCAGATCAAGGGGCTATGGACATTACGAGCTAGTATTAGAGCCCATGTTACAATAATGGGCTTGCATGGCCCAAAAAACCATTTCTAGGGAACTTACAGGTTGTTCATAAATTGTTTGACAAAAGTCAGAGTGGTGGAAATGGTGGAAATTCCCCTAAAATCAGTCACATAAGGGCACCTAACAAATCTTAAGGGATTTGTAATTTAGAAATTAGAGGTTTTTGTGTGAAATTTAGCTATAAAGGGATAAATTCATATGGTATAGGCACATAGGGGTGACAAGAAATTTCTTGTTAACTTAGTTGTGTGAATTCCAAACCATTTACATAAAAATCCTCATTGGAACTATGGTTACAAGGTGGTATCGAAATTAAACACGTGAATATGAAATGGGTACACATTAATTCACTTAAACAATTCCCAACATATGATAGGTTCTTGGGGAGATGGAATCATCAGTGAAAATTTCCATTGAAAAAGTTGTGGATGTATTTTGTCGTTAGTTCATATTTGTAGAAGCAGAGTCCCAAGAGTGGAGCACTACAATCAACCCTAGCCATTAATTATAGTGGATAGACCAAGATTCTTGATGGGGAGGGTTTGTGGAAGCATGCAAAACGTTGGGTGATGTCAGAGTAGTCAAATGGCAAGATTTGGGTCGTAAATCGCATTAGGCACAGAGGGTGCCAATAACCCTCACACAATTTGTATCCCAAAATCATTATAAGTGCTATAATAAAGATCATAATGGTTGTTGGATCCCATTGAGTGTAGTAGGATAGGTTAAATGTTGCATAAATTATAGTTGATGCCAAATCTGGGCCATTGATCATGTTCAACCTGGATCATCCAATCCCATTAGGACATAGGAGGCAAGTTAGCTGCCAAGTAGTTTGGAGCCTATTAGTGGTCAATCAGGGTTATTAATCACACATTTTTGAACTATCTGATCTCATGATGGGTGCAAGGCCATTTAATGCCTATGCATGTTGCAACACGATACATTTTTGGGCTATCATATCAAAGGGATCTTGGTCGTTAGATCCCATCATGGTGTAATTTTGTTTTAAACCATATGCATATCTCTAGCTTGATGGAGATTGAGGTTGTGGATCTATATCAAGATCAACCATTTGATCAATAAAATGAGATAGGTCATCACTATGTTGAATAGGGGGAGTGGACCTAGCTCGTGAGTATGTCCACTCTACCACCACCACATGGAAGGTCTTGGTTTTAACCCTGTACAAAAATTACCTGCAAACAAATTCTAAAATCAGAAAATAAAAAATGACAAGAATATAAAAACAAATACACAGAGATTTTCCCTTGGATTCCAAAATTGTGGCTACCAGATTAATTTTTCATTATGTTCCTTTCAATGTTACAATACATGTATATACCCACCAAAGAATTCATAAGCCTCAATCCATTAACCCTGGATTAGAACATAATCGTAGTTCCCTTGACTAGAGCTACAAAATAATATTGGCAAAAAACCATCATGCCCAAAACCATGTGCAAAACCCATGCACAAAACCTTAGGTAGCTCCACCCATCTAATATAGGGTCCAAATATGTTTTTCAGGGTGATGCCTTGGACCCTGTATAGGGGGGGCTATTGCCGCCCTAAAACCCCTCGACAAGGGGGGTTGTGCCCCCAATGTGACCCCCTTGTTATGCTCGATGCAATAAACATGGTGGGTTGTGCTACTAATCCTGGAAATAATATAACACATACCTAACATTCTCCCACTTGTTATTTTCTTGTCCGCATAGGGGGTCATAAGAGAGCTTAGCCATTGGTTGCTATGCATCATTTTATCGCATTAGGAAAACTCCCGTCAATTTGTATCTTTCGCTATCCACAAATGTGTCCCAAGAACATTCTACTACAAAGTTAGAATCCAAATAATTCTAGAGAAAATGGAATTTCTGGATCGTATGGTACAAAACCCAGATTTTGGATATTTCGTAGTTTCCTAGTTAATTTTTGTGCATACACAAAGAAGGTTGTTAATGCCTATGTATAAGTACACACTGACTTCCATTATGAACCGTGAACATGAATTAAGGTACATAAAATAAAAAGTAAATTCTAGAAGCATTGTTGGTAGCATCTATCCCAAGCAACAAGCTTCGAATGAGTGACTATTCAGTATTGATCCCTCCTATCATGGAGTAACTCCGATTCCTTTGTGGTACTTCTATCCCACTAATAGTGGATCTCATCCCTTGGATAATGGATCAATAATTTCTCATCCTTGGCCTATAAAGCTACTATAGGTCCGAGGATTAAGATAGGTTTGTTGGAAGTAGGTTTATGTTGTTGATATTAGGTTGGAAAGGTTTTCTTGCAAGGGAGAGGGTTGGAGATTATAGAAGGGGTTTGCTACATCAAGGCTACATGGTTGTAAGGAGTTTCTCTAGTTTTATGAATATAAGAAATTGTTCTTTCTGAGTTACATCTCCATTGATTTAACTTGTAGGATACCTTGATCACCTACATAAGTTTTGGTTGAATAATTGATCAGTTCACATGCATAATTGGTTAATTAGTTCATTTATCTATTTGATAATATGATGTGTTCTTTTATCTCTTATTTGTCTTTGTCTTTGCAGATCTCTTTCAAGACATTGCAGAGAAGGTGGTGAGAGACACGAGAGGACATTTAGATCATCAAAGAGTGAGTGATCGAAAGCTTTAAGGGTCTTCATCAATCCGTTCGCTAAACTAGTGAGAGGCACCTTTCATTTTATTTTCTTTCAAATGATCAAAACTTAGAGAAAGGTAGCAAATATTGTGTGTTTGTTACTAGGGTTCTTTGAAGCCTAGCGTTAGGTCCCTATACTACTATTGTTATTAGTGCAACCCCCTTATTATATTGTTGTGTCCATGTAGTACAAATATTGCTATTATTGTACCCTGTAGAAGCCCACTATTGTTATTGTTGTGCCCTTACATTATTATTGTTATGTTGGCTGGAATTATCTTATGACCCCTTAGACTCCTATAAAAGGAGGTCTTGTCATTTGTATCATCCAAGAATTTTTCATTTGTGTAATGTAAAGGAGGTTCCCCCTCGAAGAGGTTGAATTCTAAGGCGTTTATCTTTCCTTTCTATCTTATTGTGAGCTAGTTTCATGACATTTAGTATCAGGGCTTTGGATTCTAGGCTTCATTGTTCCAAAATAGGTCAACATGGCATTTTGGCTATAAAAATTTTTATGTGACTTTTCAGAAGCTACAAAAAAACCCATTTGAGCTAAAATCGCAATGGTCTTTGGGTCTGAATTTAAGATCTTGTCTAGCTATATTTTCGGATATATCATCTGAGGCAAGTAGGGTTTTTGCAAGCTCCAAAATTCCATCTCAAACCGGTCATCATGGAATTTTCTCTATAGTTTTGTTTCTACGAAGTTTCAGACTCTAAAATTAAAATCCATTTGAGAGGAAATTGTGGCAAAGCTCGGGCCTGAATTACAAATCTTGTTACACTATATTTTCAAAGATATCATCCAAAACATTTAGGATTTTTTCAAGATCTCGAATTACATCCCAAATAGGCAACCATGGGAAAATCGTCATAACTTTCTCTCCGAGCATCAAATTGAAATTTCGTAAGAAGTTACAGAAAAAGGATGGACTATAATTCTCTGTATATCATTTTCAGTTCTGAAGGTTGAAACAATGACACGTGGCACTTCATACAAGTTCGCTCAACTGAAAACATATATAATAAGCTCATGTTGGGAGGTTGGGCATAACTCTTTCTTGGAGAACTCAATTTCGATCATACTTGTGGCATTGGAAGGAGGACACAGAGGGATACTGCAGGTCAAAATTGCATACCTTGGAGATTTGAAATTTTAGAGATACAACATATTGAAGATATAGATCCTAAAAGAAAGAAAAAGAATGACTCGAATCAAGAAAATAGAAACACCCAGTAATCAAAATTTGATGGATGATTTGAAGAATGTGATCGATGCTAAGATAAATAGTTTTAGATATGCCATGGAAGTTGATATTGATGGTATGAAATAATATTGCAAGAAATGCATGGAAGATTTGAATAAAGACATGAAAGGTTTGAAGGAAGGTGGGACAAAGTTGCTACAAGAAAGGCCTCATAATGGCGAAAAGGTATTAGAGGCAACTCATGATGTGAAAAAAACTAATGCCAATCATGATTTCATAGAATCTAACATTGGAATGAAGACCCAACATATTCCAAATATAGATATGAAGAAGTTTGATGGAAGGATCCCATAACACGAATACTACAGATGGAGAAATATTTTGATCTACATGAGGTGCAATTGTTACAAAAGGTACGTATTGCATATTTATATTTAGAACTGAATCAATTTTTATCGTATGAAGGGATTTGTTATTGTAAACCACTTTTCATGTGGCAATTTTCATGGAGGAAATGATAGCACATTATGAGGATACAAAGAGAAACACCTTCTTTAGGTAATTGATAAATCTGAAGCAAAAGGGTTTAATGGCAGAACACATTGAGGACTTTCAAAAATTGAATATAAGGGCAAATGATATTCGAGAGAAGCAAAGGATTTATGTGTTCATAGGGACTTTAAAGGATAACATTGAACATGAGGTTCACCTTTGGGAACCTGATTCATTGGAGAAGGCATTCAGGTTGGCAAGAAAAAAAGAAAGCGGAATTATGGAAACAAGGAATCCCACCACTCACAACTATAAATATGGAAGTGTTTTTTCTCCTAGCCTTCCACAACCCACAAGGTTTACACCACAAGGGTTGGAAGAAAAAGGAGAAAAAAGGGCTTTGTTACATTTGTGATAGAAAATACACTAAAGGTCATAAGTGTGTTGAGAAGAAATTATTTCACATAGATTGTGAAGAGGAGGAAGAAAATGATCAAGAAATATCAAAAGAAGAGGACATACACCAGGAACCAATCCAAAAGAAAGAATAAATAAATCCAACCATATCTTGTAAATCATTGGCAAGAATTACCACTCCGCAAACTCTCAAGATAGAAGGACATATCAAGAAGGAAAAGGTTCAAGAAGTTAAATATCACATCGAGAAAGAAGAAATGAATCCGACCATATCTTTTCATGCATTGTTCATAATTATCACTCCTCAAACTATCAATATAGAAAGACATATCAAGAAGAAAAAGGTAATAGTGTTGATGGATTCGGGCAGCATCCATAATTTTATTCATTGTAACATAGCCAAGGAATTGAATTACTTTCTATATCCATCACCAAAGTGTCAAGTGATGGTTTCAAGTGGAGGAACCATAAATTGCTCTAGAAAGTGCCATAATATCAAGCTATCCATGGGAGAATATCTATTGAATAGCCCAATTCTTTCCATTCCAACAGGTGTTGTTGATGTTGACATACTAGGAGTCTAATGGCTATAATTCTTGGGTACCATATATTTTAATTTTCAAGAACTTTTCATGAAATTTACTTCGAAAGGAAAGAGAGTTGAATTAATAGGTATCACAGGGAACCAAGAAAGATAATCAACTCTAACGGAATGATAAAGCTTCTAAATAAAGAACAACGAGGCGTAATTGCACAATTATGTTCACTAGAGGTTCCCACATCGAAATCAACTATTCCTCCAGATCTTCAAAAAGCCTTGGAAAATCATTCCAAGGTATTTGAGACTCCAAAAGGCATCCTACCTATTTATGATCATGATCATGTTATTCATTTGATTCCAAGAAGTGTTCATCCAAACATCAAGCCTTACAGATATCCATATTCCCAAAGGAGTGAAATTGAAAGTATGGTTTCCAAAATGCTAGAGGTTGGTATAATTATCCAACCAAATTTGATAAATGAAGCAAGGGATGAATGGAAGAATGACGAAGAAGGTTGGGAAATCATTCAAAAGTTGCAGAAGATCCTAGTTCAAACAATATTGCCAGAAATTGACAAGGAAGGAAAAATTATATTGGAACCTGAAGTAGTCACAAAACCGAGGAATCGACAACTATGAAATCGATCAATTTCAGAGTATCTCATCAAGTGGAAGAACTTACCAACTGAAGATTCCACATGGAAGGACGATAATTTTATACAAAAGCATCCAAAACTACTCAAGCGTTGAGGACAACACTTTTTGAAGGAGAGGGGCATGTTGGGTCCCTATACTACTATTGTAACACCTTATTTTTATTAGTGCAACCTGATTATTATATTGTTGTGTCCATGTAGTATCAATATTGTTATTATTGTACCCCATAGAAGCCCACTATTGTTATTGTTGTGCCCTTACATTATTATTGTTATGTCGGCTGTGATTATATTATGACCCCTTAGACTCCTATATATAGAAAGGAGGTCTTCTCATTTGTATCATCCAATAATTTTTCATTTGTGTAATGTAAAGGAGGTTTCCCCCTTGAAGAGGTTGAATTCTAAGGTGTTTATCTTTCTTTTCTATATTTTTGTGAGCCGGTTTCATAACACCTAGGGAGATCACTCTTGTCTGCAAGAGGGATTTTTACACATAGAAAATTCGTGACTCTAGTAGGGAATTGTTTCAATATTTGTATTTTCCCTTGTTTGATATTATCAACATGATGCACAAGCCTTACATGAGTGTCTAGAAAGTTTAGAAATTTGGATTTTTGGTTGGATTTGGTTTATTTTTCATTATTCCTTGAATTTCCCCATTGTACGCACTTTTACTTTAGGCACAATGTGCATTTCTACACACTTACTTTTTAGCAACAGAGCGTATGCGCAGTAGTTTGCTCCATAGTCTGCACACTGGTTTACTCCATAGTTTGTGCACATTCCTAGAACTTTTGAAAAATGATTAGGTGCTTAGTATTTAGCTCAAATATCAAAGTTCTTAGAATGGCTTGAAACCTAAATGACCGCGTCCACCTCAAAAAAAAACCTTGACGCAACTCGTTTCACTGAAAACTGAGTTCATATGAGAAAGTTATTGTGTTTTGATCACTTTTCTAAACATGAGAAATTTACAAAAAAAATGCCTAGTCACTACACAGTCAGCAATTCGTACTACTAACGTGGAAAGTAACTAGGCAAGGTCAACATTTAGTCATTTATCAACAAGTGTCATAGTTAGATTGGGTTTCAGATTGGTGTGTTGGTGCAATTCTATTGGTTTGGTTTTAGACCAATGAAAGAATTCCATGGGACAAGCTCGAAGGCCACCACGTGGCACCTCCCAATGACCTGGGATGACCTGGGTAGGACTCAACATAGTGGAGCAAAATTTTGGGTGGAGGTCGGGGTTGAACCCGTGACCTCTGCTATACATTCCACAAGCCTTAACAACCTACGCTACTCGGTGTTTCCTACCCTATATATCTCTCTGTATTTATTTAAAGAGTAACTGCCAATAGTTTTTGGGGTTAGGAGGGCCAGCCACGGGCCATCCCTCCCATGTGACCACTATACAAAACCACAAATAATGAGTTAACAATAACCGCACAAATAAACGTTCTTAGTGTGCTAATACATTTTAACTCGTAGTTAATAGGAGACTAACATTAATTAATGCGTAGTTAGTTCAGTCAAATATTTAGTGGATATCCTATTTCAGTGGAGACCCCAAAAATAGTGGGGTAAACTGGAGTTATTCTAGATTTAGAGGAGATTTTATAGGAAGAAACTATTTGACCCATAATTTGAGAAATTTTCGACCAAATTGAGCTCAATAAAAGGTGTTCTGGACTAATTTGGACATTGTGAACACATTGGTGCAGGTATTAGGAGCCATAGAGCTTTGTAAAACAATTTTTTTTCCATATTGAGCTAATATAGAGGCCCAAGCCATGGAAGATGGACCAAGGAGGTGTAGCATAGGAGGGGTGAACTCCTTGATTAAAACTCTATGTTATGTGTCTATCTGATGGTTTGTTGTACTTTTTATTGTTACTGTTCAAAATTTTTCATTTAAGCTTATTTTTCTCATGAATGTCACATTAAACTTAAGGAAATTTACCTGTTTACGTACACAAACCACCTAAAGAAACCTCAACACAAGAAGAAATAAACAAGCACATGTTTATAAATCTGTAATTGATATTAGCACAACAAAACTAACAATAAAAAAAGATCAAGTTGGTATCAGTGCCCAGTTGAATTGCTTGATTGGTTGAGTTTGTGCATGTATAGTTTTAATGGTTGCAAAATTATGATGCTTGTAAGGTTAAACTTGCAGAAAGGAGAAGGGAAGCTATTGGTTGCAACTCTTGATGTAATGCCTAGAAGAAGGAGTTCCACAAGGCCACAATATCCACCACACAAAGTTCCAATTCCAACTACACTTGAAGCTCCTCAAGTTTTTCCTTCAACCGAGATTGAAGAGGTACAAGCAGTAATAGTTTCTGAGCCTGAATCCACAACCATTATGTTTGGAGAAAGAGAACCTGGAGGTCCTTCTTTAGAAGAGGAATAATTCAAGAAATATTTATATACTTTGACTAAGATGTTTAAATTCCTCTATGAAGATAGGAACACTAGAATGGGTGGATAGAGTTCTAAACCTGCACATGGAGAAGGAAGCTTAGACGATAAAAAAGATGAGAAGAAGGATTCAAAAGAGAATGGTGGAAAGCCACATCCATCTCCACCATCCTCATCATCTTCCTCATCATCTTCATCATCTCTCATAGCATCATCTTCCACTACCACCACTAAAACTACCTATACTCATTCAGAAACCCCAAAAGGAAAGACTCCCTTACTCAAATTGGACATTAAATTCAAACTTCCCATGTATAATGGAGAGATGAATGTAGAAAAGTTAGACAATTGGATTCGACAATTGGAAGTATACTACAAAATTCAGAACCTTCAAGAATATGATATAAGGATCTACTTGGCTTCGCTGAGGCTAGAAGGAGTTGCACTAGTTTGGTGGGAAGAAAAGACTCAAGAAGAAATGTGAATCCATGGTAAGATATCGATTTCTTGGGTTGAATTTGTTTCTGCAATTAAAAGACAGTTTTATCCTTTATCATATATGCAAAAATCCATTATGAGTTGGCAAAATTTGAGGTAGTTTAAAGGCCAAATAATCCAAGATTATACATAGGATTTTAGGAAAAGGTCTTTGTTATTAGGAGTAAATTTGAATTCCCAAGATACACTATTGAAATATATTGGGGGTTTACATTCCTATTTGAAACAAACTATTCTCATGTTCAATCCAAATAACTTAGATGAGGTATGTGTGCAAGTCACAAACCTTGAATCTAGAGGAAATAAGATTTAGAAAGAGGGTAGTAAGAGGAAGCCATTCAAGGGAAAGCAGAAAGAGAAGGGTAGAAAATGGAAGGGAAAGAAGAATGCAAGTCTGAAAAAAGAAGGGGAGAAAACCATATGCCAACAATTTTGCAAACATGGGCATGATGAAGCCCATTACTAGAAATTGCATCCCGAGTTAAGGCCTAAGAAACAAAATAATAAGGGAAAACAAAAGACGACGCTACCACACAACGTGGCCTTGGTTCAAACTTTGGTGATGAGACCAAGATATTAGCCATGGTCAAAAAAGGGAAATAAGTTGTTGCAAGCACTAGTTCCTCACATAGTCAAAACAACACTCCAAATGAAAAAACAAGAATAGAGTTGTTTCATGTAATAGTGATTTCAAATCATACAAAGATTGATGCATTATTCGATAGTGGGTCAAAATCAAACTTGATTTTAGAAGACATGGTAAAAAAACTAAAATTTGAAACTGTACCACATCATAAGCCATATCCATTGGGTTGGATAGTTAACAATTCAAACTTATAGGTTACAAGGAAGTGTTTATTCAAGTTCGCCATTACTGAAAAGTTCATTGATGAAGTTGGGTTAGATGTAGTTCCACTTGACATCTCAGGAATTATTTTGGATAGTACTTATTTGTATGATAGGAAAGTAGTATTTTATCACCATGATAACAAATTCATATTTCTCAAGAATGGGGTTGAGTACATTGTGAGAGCCCATCACAAAAAGTTGAACAGTTCTTTGGTTAATGCAGGGCGGATGAAGATACTAGTAAATGCAAGTAAAAAATTTGTGCTTCTCATGATCAAGAAAAATAATGATATTGATTACGAATATTTTGAAGGTTGTGATGATAAATTTAAATTTTATTTGTTTGATGTGGTAAGTGAGCATGGCGAGATGTTTCAGGAATCAAAGGGGTTACCTCCCAGGAGCGTAATTGAGCATGAGATCCATTTGCAACATGATGTTCTACTTCCAAACATTGGCATGTATTGCATGTAGATTATGGAGGGCATGGAAATCAAAAAGGAAATTCAAGAATGGTTGAACAAAGGTATCATATGCCCATCTACTTCGCCATGTGGTTCGCCCATTATCTTGTTGCCAAAGAAGGATGGAACTTGGTGCATGTGTGTGGATTTTCGCGCACTGAACAAAATCACGGTAAAGAATCGTTATCCACTCCCAAGAATTGATGATTTTCTTGATCAGTTGAGGTATTCAAAGTATTTCACTAAGTTATATTTATGAAGTGGTTATCATCAAGTTAGGATCGCTGAAGAAGACATTTGGAAAACTGCATTTAAAACTAAACAAGGATTGTTTGAGTGGTTTGTTATGCCTTTCGGTCTTAAAAATGCTCTAGCTACTTTCATGAGAGTAATGAATGATGTATTGAGACCATTTTTAGATGATTTTGTCATTGTCTACTTAGATGACATTCTCATATTCAACAAGTCAAGAGATGAACATGTCATGCATGCAAACAAAGTACTAGATGCGCTGAGAAAATAACAGTTGTTTTTAAACGTGTTGAAGAGTGAATTTGGCAAGACTTCTTTAGTGTACTTGGGACAAATTGTTGGAGGAGGTGCACTGAAGATAGACCCCTCTAAGATTGAAGTTGTTCTGAATTAGCCCAAGCCCAATACAGCTAAAGAGGTAAGAAGATTTTTAGGGGCAACAAAATATTGGAGAAAGTTTGTTGCTAATTTTTCTTCAATTGTAGCTCCATTACATGCCTTGACAAGTGTCACGAAAGTCTTCCATTGGGGAGATGTACAACAAAAAGAATTTGATTCTTTGAAGAAAAATTTAATTTTAGCACTGGTATTTGCCCTTCCAGATCTTAGACAACCATTTGAAATTCAAATAGATGCAAGCGATTACGCCATGGGAGAATTTCTCATGCAACATGGTAAGCCCATTTCATTTGATTATGAAACATTTTATGGATCTGTAACTAACTATCCCACTTATGACAAAGATATTTATGCACTGGTACAAAGTGTTAAGAAATAGAATCACTATTTGATGGGGAAGGAGACCATCAACGATTGTAGTATTTATAGTCACAGTCAAAGTTGCACCAGTCACGACATTTCAAATGGATGGGTTTTCTACAACAGTTTCATTTGGTTATTAGGTATAAAAAGGGAATCTACAATAAGGTAATTGATATGATTTTAGGGCCTATGTTAAATTCATCTATTATACTCAAGCAAAATTATATTTTGCATGAAAGTTACATTGAACAATATGCAAATGATAGTGACTTTCAAGAAGTATATGCAAGGTTGAGTCAAGGAAGCCAAATTGAAGAGTTGGATTATCATGTACATAAAAATTTGTTGTATCACTTAGGCAAGTTGTGTATTCCACAGGGAGAAAGAAACAATATCATAAGGGAGGCGCACACTTATTGATTGCTGGACATTTTGGTGTAGGAAAGACAATAGCGAATCTTCATGTTATGAAACCAACTCACAAAAAGATAGGAAAGATAGATCAACACCTTAGAATTCAACCTTTTTGAGGGGGAAACCTCCTTTACATTACATAAATAAACAATTCTTTGATGATACAAATGGAAAGACTTCCTTTCTATATATAGGAGTCTAAGGGGTCATAATATAATCAGAGCTGACATAACAATAATAATGTAAGGGCACAATAATA
>APFE031675074.1:0-23741 GCA_000404065.3 Pinus taeda
ACTAACAAGCTCTAAACTCACAAAACTAACAAATGAAGGAGAGAGATCTCCTATTTATACAAAAAGATGAGAAGCCATCTCATTAATGAGAGTCCATGAATCTCTCCCTCTACCTCTAGAATCCTAATCAAAATAGGAACTGATAAGACACATGTCTTCTTAGAGTTACAATACAATTAGGAGATGTGACGCATATCCTCATGATTCCATGATTCTTTCCACTCAAATTCGAATTTGGCCTTAGAGTGCCACATAAGGGTCTTCTAGAAGCCTCCTTTCAACCTACACATGTCAACAATCTCAACCCATTTGTTAAGTATAAGCTTATGCACATTATTTCCTAATTTTTAACCACAAATTCACTTAAAAGGCTTAGAATTAATAAAGATTGGAAAAACATAAATGTGGCCCAATGATAATGAAAGTGGGATGAATGTGGTGACATAGTAGTCAAATGGAGGTGACATAATGGACATAATAGTGAAAGTGTAATGGAAATGAATGACATTTTCAAGACTCAACAGGAGACATACGTTGTTGCAGCGGTCTTGGACACACAAGATTTTAACACACAATATGTTTCTCCTACATACAATTTAAACAAATCAGAGACCAATGTTTTAATGGACTGGCTATCACAGGTTTCATGGATTTAATGCATTCAACTAGGTTCTGGTAGAGGGACAAAAGATCAACGTAAGATTCACTTGGAGATGAGTCGATAAGCATACCACACGAGTTTTTTTATAAAAAAAATTCCACACGGACACAATACTACCACTAGCTTCAAAATGTTTTCCTCATTCAATCAACTATAACTTTTCTGCATTCAATCAAATATTTTCTGCATTCAAGCAAATATTTTCCGCATATACGACATTCATCAATCATCAAACTTTTCAAGTTCTTAAAAGACTTACGACATGCTAGACGCCACATAATTTGAACTGCAAGCACACCATTAAATGTGACACTTCTAGGAAGGCACACCAGTCTTCACACTAGGTTGAAAATCAATGCCTTAATGCAAAAATACAACCTTTTCAATAGTAGGATAGAATACAACATGCAATCTCTACCAATGCATTCAACAAGAATGCATGGGATTTTGCAGGGATATGACAAAGGTGTTAGTTTGCAAAAGATGCAGAACAAAGGCAGAAAGGAAGCCAAAAATGGTGTTGGCTCTGATACCATGTCAGACTAGGAGGTAACTCCTCAAATCAAATTGTGTTATTGCATTAAGATGGATCATAGATATATACATGGAGAGAGAGACTCTTGGGTTTCATCTGCCAGTGTCTCTTCGTCTTCTAATACTCCTTATTTTCTATTTACAATATTTACATGGATTTACCTAATCCCAAAGATTAGGTGTCAACATAACAGAAGCTTTGTGATGATACAAAACAAAGAAGGATTGAGATGAAACCCCTTATCATCCTCTTAAGACATGAACGTATAAATACATCTTGAAGAAACATCTAATTCAATACTATCATAGTAGTTTCTTATTTGAAGTGTAATTTGTGTTCTCCATGGTATCTTGAAGGAAATAAATGGTCTTAGATTAATCAATTGAGCAAAGGCCAAGCTACTTACTGAGATATGCCTTTCATTTATTGTAATACACTGTGTATAACTAAACTTGAAGGTATTGTAAATTTGAATATTGTAGAGGAATTGGATTTGCTTAGCTCTATGATTTGTAATCTTAAAGATAATGGGATAGGAAATATATAAAAAAATTGATCAAATAATAAAAATTAAGAAATCAAATATTAAAGCATGCATATCATGATTAATATGTTGTAATGTACAACTACTTAAAAAAGGTATTGATGACGAGTTAGAAGAACCACAAACAAGCAATTGCCATCTGATTAAAATGCCTTCTACACAAAATTGTCTAAATTATTTGTAAAAGAATCATGGACACAAATCAAATGTATATTCAAAATATAATTTTGTAAACCCCAGTGATGAAATATATACCCAAAGTATAATTGTATAAACACTAATACTTAATCATAAAATTGTGCCAAATCTCTGTGAAAAAATTATATATCCAAACTCTAATGATATATATCTAAGCTCTAATTATATAAACACAAATCAAGTGTGTATGTCTATATCTATATCTATATCTATATATATATATATAATATTGAATTTGTAATATTAGGGTTTATCACATTAACATTAATATTGGGATTTTTTGTAGCGGCTACAACTATCCTCCAAAATTTTTCCTTAGCTTTGTTTTGAAGCCTCCCTACCAACCATCCTTTGCAACATGTCTTGCACTACTCAGGTACTTGTGGTTTCAGTTGAGTTTCTTTAGCTTATCATCTTGTGTTCGCTAACCTGTTTCACTTTCACCCACAAGTTGACCTCCCGTGACTTGGTATTCAACTAATCTTGTGCTGACTTAGAAAATTGTGTAGAATTGGAGGGAAACCAATCTTTCTCTTCAGAATTGTGCAGTGCATCAAGGCATCCAGCTGCTCTCCAAAATTGCACAGAGCATGCAGGATGCCTTCCTTTTGAAAATTGCATAGAGCATGTAGGCTACCTTCCCCTTGAAAATTGCGCAGAGCAGCCCATCACCAAGCTTGCTCTCATAATTTGAACAACACTAGCTGGCAGCCTTGGCATTAGTCCAGAAATTCCATAGAGCTTGAGGGACATCCAGAGCCACTGAACCCATAAACTATGCATAAGTCATCCCGAGGCTTGTTGTCTGTTGCATGTGCTCACAGCTTGACGGGTTCCCTCCAGGACTGTGCAATCTTATTGTTGCAGCTAGATCTTCAAGGAGCTATTGCTCCATGATCTCATGCCTGATTAAGATCACTAAACAACAAAATATAATGGCTAATGCAATCTAATAATGGCCCCTCAATCCAAATTTTCATGCATGTAGAAAGCATTCATATCTATGCTATAGATAAGAGATCACACCTGGAATACTCACATGTCAGGGAAAGGTTTTGAGTTCGATGCAGATCTTGTGCTCCACTCGAGCGATCCAACACATCTGCATGAGATCTCTATCCCTGCACATAAACACAACTAGAAAAGGAAAACAGTTGATCTTCCTCAAAAGATTGTTAGATCAAAAGCAATAGATATGATCATATAATATACTAAACACAAATTCATGTAAGGAAGGGAATACAATTTTTTATTAACCATATAAATGGAACTACATCAAATGTATACCATCAACACAAAGAAAATCCTCTCCTCCAACTTGTAGTGTGGCCTCCTCTCCCAAGGCAACAAAGCTCTCGCACTGTCTTTTTTGGTCCTCCCCCCTATTCCCTCTTGGTGAGATTATAAAGGCTCATTTCATCCTCCAGGAGAATGTATCTAGACACCTAGGGGATTGAGAAGTTAGGAAACTTCTACAATAATGGACCCGTAGCCAACTCATACACAAGTGGGTCAAGTTGATCTCCTTGGGAATGAAAAACTCTAGAAACCTTTTGCACAATTATGAGATTTTTATCAATTATCTCAATTATGAAATAACTATTATCTCATATTTATAATATTTTGGCAAAATAATTATGTAATTTAACCCTTTTAACATGGGATAAATCTCACATAAGTAAAAGAATAGGTGAAAAGGGGATGCATTTAAGCCAAAAAACTAAGGTAAGTTGATATTGGGTTTCTCTCACTATAAAGGAGTGGCAAATAGGGTTAGAACAGATGCCCCCTAATGCGTGAGGTCAGAAGAGAAACTGATGGCCAAAATGCATTACAATAATACTCAATGCTCAAAATGGGAGGAAGGAGTCAAGACTACAAAGTTTGATTGGAGGAACTCAAGTGTTAAAGGCTCAACATTGCTGAAAGCATTCCCGAGGTGGGCATACCCATGCTCAGTCATAAGAAAGTATTGAACATGGCCTCCATAAAATACACTACAGATCCATGACATGAGATGCTAAAACATGGCCACGAAGACATACATAATGGATCCATGTGGTTAAACAGATAAAGCATAGCCACTAACAAATACAATTATGGATATATGTCATAGTATACATCAGTAGGACTATGGACGCATGACAGACAAAGAAGTGTCTCAAGATAGCCCTCAAAGTACATAAATGATACATAACTCCAACGCAACCTAGGAAGGATGCCATATAAGAGTGATATGTCTCTAACCCGGGGTCTTCAACATAACCTCGATGGTACGAATCTACACCATGCGGATAGATGAGCTGAAGTTGAGCATGGTAGAAACTGCCTGACTACTAGTGAATGAGGTAAACCAGTAACATACGCAGGGCAATCCACCAATGAGGAAAATGGATCCCAAGGTACCTAGTATAATCCATTAAGTGTGATTAGATGAGTTGATGTCGAACACTAGTGAACTCGATCAATCATGAGCCAATGATGACAACCCATTTTCGATCACGAGGAAGCCTGCCACTAAGGTCTGCAAGCTCCAAGGTACTAATAATTCCTAGATCAAGCTCCTGGATAATGAGTTGAAGTCGAAAAGAGAAGATTCGTCGAAGGAGGGCCTTAATGTATCCCCCATCAATCAAAACGGAACAGACCAAGATGACGTGATGAATAGATGAAGTCATGAAGTAGTGAAGTACAACTGACACAAGGATGGCTGACTCAAAAAGGGAAACATACTACTGTAGATGGCCGACACATGTTGAGACTTCCCTTGAACACATAGCGGCATGAAACAAGAATGACTTGGCAGCATGACTAATGAGCACTAGGTGATATCATGAAATGATGCAGGAGGCATCGAAGCACGTTCCATATGATTAGAATAGTAACCAGTCAGAGAAGTAAAGAGACTCATATGAAGGGTACAACTCCTGGGCAAGCTAAAACCCAACAGTAAGATAATGGGATAGACAGGTGTCGTGTTCAAGGGTGACACAACTAATTCTGCCACTTTGATGACTAATGGAAAAATACGTTCCCCCCCTTCTATTTTTTATAAGTTCCTTTTTCGTAAAGTTCTCCCCTAAGCCCAAAAAAGAGATAAAAGTATATAAGGGGGAACCTCTTAGCCACAATAGACTAGGGTATTCCTTTTTCGTAACTAGTCTATATCCCATTCCAGAAAAGGGTTAAACTTATACTAGGTAGATGACACTTTAGATATTTTAATGAGCGTGAAGTAGAAAAGTTCATTCGACAATATTTTCTAAATTAAGGAGTCTGAAAAGAGCTTAATGGAAAATCCTCTTGGAGGAACGAGTGGTATAGAGGGTAGGAATTGGTTCTGGTAATTATGGAACTGCTCATGACATAAATAGGACAAGAGGCGAGATAATAGGACCATCACTGTAGCGGTTCCTCCAAGAAAGGGTAAACACTAAGTGAAAGCATGTAGTAGCCCAAGAAGATGATGATGATGGAAGAGTGAAACCAAAGCTCATCATGCAAAAGTAAATTGATAAAAAATGGAAATCACAAGGGAGAAAAATGGTGGAATCCTCTTTGGGTAAACCCAGAAATATGACGAAGAAGAGGACATGAGGATCAGATTCTAGTTCATGGAGGGTCAGAAGGAGAAATTCCAAGAAGGAGTAAGAAATGTTTGCATGGACACCACCTTGGCAAAAAGGTGCTAACTAGGGTATCCATGATCAGGTAAGATCTACCACCAAGTTATGACATGCATAAAGGAAGTGGCAAAAGTGAAAGTCACAACTTGAAGAGGTTAAACCTAAGGCATAAAGATGGCACTCACAGTCAAAATGCAATGGTGATAGTGATATATGATCTACCCCTATATGCCAAGCTCAAGAGAAACACACCTAAGTTCCAATGGATGTCACAATAGAAGCATCACCTTGTCCTGTAAAAACCGTCCAAAAAGACTGGACCCATGGTTAAATCACATAATGAAAGACATAAACATGGATGAGATAAAAACAAGACCATGTATTTTTTGGTTTGTTTTTTGAATTTTATAAGTTTTTGGAATTTTGGCATAAGTAAGGAATAGAAAATACTCACATTACACACCAAACCAAAATGGGTAAAGAGTCACATTTCTATGTACAATATGTACAAGCGCAACACTATCCAGTAGGTCACGTCAAAGTGTGCCCACAACTGGGCACAGGCCAAGGTTTTCCATAGTGAACTCATGGAAGGTAAATATACGATATGTCTCACTAATGTGGGGCCATGCCAAAGGAAATCAGACTACCAAATCTAGAAAGGTTGACCATGCCAAGGATAGTGGAACATAGTTGCACTCTTGAAATAAACCTGAGGACATAAGGGAGGATTAAGACATAAAGGGGGTATAATATGATTATCAAAAGGTGGAAAGGAAGTGGGCAATTCAGTGGCAGGTTCAACATTAGAATCCCAATACTTGACTCGGCTCATGGGTGGAAACTCCAAGGAAATCCGAGAAGGTGCCCCCTAATTCGATTCAAGATTCAAGTTACTAGGTTCTACTCATTCTTCATCGGGGAGACTAAAGACAGAAAGAGGCATAAAATACCTATGATAATCAGTGGGTAGATCCATGATCACCAAGTTGACTAACCGAGGAGGCTCATCATCAACGGAGTCATGCAGAGCAAGTAGAGGGGTGGCCTGTGTGGGAAAAAGAACTTGATCATATTCCATATTGGGATGGAGTTTCTGACCAGCGTCAGGAGGTACTGACAGAATTTCCAAAGAGTCAATCTATTCCACAATAGGTGGCGGAGGGTGCTCACTATCTTGTTCAACTTCCATAGAATCAAGCGACAGCACCCAAGGATCAGAAGGTCTATGGGGTCCACAGGTACCGGAAGAGATCATATGCATAGGAGTTGTGGTAGAAGTAGAAGGAGTGTTGGGTGGAGGGAGTTGAGGAAATACTCCCATAAGGGATGAGATTTTAAATCATCCCATGCCAACACTCTCACACTGACCAAGGTTATCTCTCACGAGTGGTACAAAATTTCTAGTGGTGGAAATATGAGTTGATGGCACGCAAAAGTCAAGTTAATTGATAGCGACAATTTTGCCTTAATGAGGAAAGAAAAGTGCACGAAAAATAGATGAGACAACTATGGTCATTTCATAAAATCAACTACAGCCAAGTTGTAATCTAATGTGGCGTCGACAACCTCGACATCAACATGGACAGTTTCCCTCCTAACTCAATGAAAAAATTTGGAAGAACTCCCATTGGAACAAAGTTGTGTCCTTCAAAAGCTTGGAGAGTCGTGTTGGATGTGGTGAGTGTCAGAGAGCCAATAGCCTTCCATTATGATGATTACATGACACATGTGGAAGATCCCTCATCCACCAAAGTGCGATGAATATTCCTATGGGAAACGCACATGATGATTTGGAAAGAAATATAATGGGAAAGTCGAGGAGTGACATTATTAGCGTTAAAAGCGATGAGACTAGATTCAGATAGGTCAACTCCACTAATGGTAGACAACAAGGCTTTGCGCTGCTGAGGAAAACTTTGCAATACCTCCAAGGCAGACATAGCACAAAGAGCCTGGGCTAGATCTTCAACAATATTGTAGTGTTGAGCAACCCTGGTAGAAGGATTGTGTGTTGTCTTCCGAAGAACACCCTTGGGAGGGTGATAAACGGGTTCCACAGGGTTATCTAGAGTGAGAGGTCCAGTGGAGGGTAGTGGAATTGATGAGTCCTTAGATGGGAGACTCGAATAAGGAACATCATTAGACTTGGCTCGCGTGGTCGCATTAAGATCTTACTTGCGCATGAAGACGGATGAATTATGAGAAGATGACCCCTTGTTGCCCCTTTGCGGAGGGCGAGAAGGTTGAGCAACCATCTATTGTTGGGGTTGCGCAGGGAATGGATGGGTTACAATAGCAAGCTATTGAGTAGACGGTGGTGAAAGAAGCATATGGACCTCATCCATTCAAGGGCATTCATGAGTAAGATGGTCACCTTGACAAATTTTACAAGGGAAATTGACATTACGACGAAGTTCACTAGTGCCCCCTCCCTGACTCTAAGGGTTGGATTGAGACTCCTAAGCATTTTGATTCTTTTGTTTATTTCACTTATTATTCTTCGTACCACTAGATTGTTGATTTTTCTTCGGTTGAGTGGACTTCACCATGAGAACATCAGTGGACAACTCAGGAGAGCTTGCTTTAGTAGAGCCAGAAACACTTGCTGGGGCTTCAGATGTAACAATCAATTGCCCAAGTTAGGTGGAAAGTTGGCTCACGGAAACAGAAACAGACCCAATCACACCATCGGCATGTGGGCTAGGAACATGTTTTGGAGGGTCAATGGAAAGCCTAGGGGTGTTACACAACACCTCATAAAGCGTACGCTACTGTGAATAGATAAGATCCAACTGTTGGGCAGCTAAAATAGCTTGTTCCTCAGTAAGGGCTCGAAACATAGACACATCCTTGTAAATCTGAGGTTGGAGAGATCGAATGAACCATTTACATAAGATCTCATCTGGTAACTTGGTTCTCACCAACCTCTTGCGATGGTGCCACTCATGAATATGATCAAAGATTAACATAGCATCATCTTGTTTGAAATTAGACAAGAGGTCAGAGTCGATATCATACCGAGTAGGTAACTGGAAGTGTGTTAGGAAAGTTTGAGAAAGGGAGGCAAAGTCACCGTAGGATGCGGTATCTAACTCAATGTACTACTTTGTGGCATCCATGGTCAATATAAGTTGGAATAAGTGAAGTTTAACAGAATCATCCACTAAAGAATTAGATGAATACCACAAATGATAAGTGGTAATGTGCGTGGATGGATTCTCCCCATGCTTTCCTTCAAACTTGGGAATATCAGATGGTAATTTGGCGAGCATAAGTGGCCACGAAGGATCATGATGTATGGGGTCATTAGTTAGTTTCACCACATCTAGTAAATCGGGAGAAGATAAGAAACGATTTTGGAGCTGACTAAATGGGTCATAGGAGGGAGAGGCCCCTAACCAACCATGTGGTCCCCCCATATGAGGAGTGGAAAGATGCACCTGCTGGTGAAGAAAAGGGTTCACCCCGACATAGGACTGATGCGGGACAACATGACTGGAAAATGGAGGCTGCCCCCTAGGGTAAGTGGCGCCAGAGAGAAAATGACCCCTAAAAGCATGGATGCTGATGGGGTTGTACCCAGGTATAGGAAAATGACCACTTTGCGCAGTAGGACCGACATAAGGAGGATACCTTGTGTGAGAAACTATACTGGAAACAAGGTTGCCCCTAGGTAAATTAGCCCCCAATAGAAGTACTGGTAGGTGGTGCGCCTCCAAAAAGCAAACTATACCAAGCTTGTGACAAAATAGAAGTGGTGTTTCCCCCAATATGACCAAGGACAACCGATGATCCTCCCCACATATTATTGGACGTAACCATGCCTAATTGAGGGACAAGAACAATTAGTTGGGAAAAATGCAGGGTAAAGATTCCTTAACCTACCGACTGACTAAGCTGGGGTACCATGGTCGACATAGGAGATGGTGTGGACATGGAAACGTTCGAGAAATTTGCAAGATTCATAGAAGAAACTGCTGGAATTCCCCAAGAAGAAGTAAGAAGTGTGGACGGAGGAGTGGGTATATCCACACTAAGAGGTGGCAATGATGTCATGGTAGCTGACACTACTGATGCAGAAGGTAAGGACGTCTTAGACTCTGCCATAGCGTATAGTACAGACAAAGGCATGTGAATCTAGGTAGGTGTGGAACCGTCAGGGTTCAATCACAATAAATCAAGTCCCAATGGATCAGTCAAATGTGGGTTGGCAGGAGCATCAGAGTCATCTGCCAAAATCTTGATAGAAACCAAATCAATTCAAGAAGGACCACGTATAGAATCCACGACAATGTGGTGGTCTAAGTCTTGACAACCGATGGGTACTCTCTTTGTAGGGGTAACAAGTCCACCTCATTCAGGAGGCAAACTGTGAATACGATGTGACCATCGATGAAAAAATTCAGCCAGGGTGGTAACTTATGATTGGAGTACAATTATGTTATTACAAACAAACTAAGGCTAAAACTAATGAGTCATACCAAATAGCACACATTAGAAACATCTTAGAAGATAGCACATGCAAACCAAAATACAAAGAAGCTGGCGGTGGAACAGTTATACTAGCGACTTGCTTCCTAGTCTTTTTATCTGCGAACTCGGTGCAAGTGCCCCTCTTTTTCCATGGGGCACCCTCCGAGAGGAGCAAGAGAGTATGACTAATATCTATGCAAGGTACAGAGAAGACGAACCCGACCCTGCACTAGTGTATAAGCCCTAAGAAGATATGTCATTATGGTCACCATGTACAATAACATGACCTAGGGTGACAGTTGCAGGACAAATCCACATGCAAGGGCAGGAAACTTAACCCCAAAAGGAGCTAAGATCGAAATCCCCTTGAGAGATGCCTCCTAATTTGTCCCCAAATGAGATGACACTGTTTGTATGCGTGGAGATTCCACTATACCGCACCACCCGAAACTAAGCAAAAGGGGTTGTGTCAATTCACCTAGCCCAAGTATTACCTCATGCTTGACCCTTTTGTGAGGAGGACTTCCCAGACTGCACTATTGCAAATGGATTTAACTCCCTACTGCAAGATGCTAAGTTAATTTTGTAGTCTTGGAGCAGTTAATTCACACTCCTATATCCAAGACCCTAGCCCAATCTAGTGTTGGTGTACTACTAGTGAAAATAAAAGACAAATTTTGTTAATTTTATTATCGCGTTGATTTTATTTGTTGTTGTTTACACAAGTGGGATGCAGTGTGAAACTAAGATGGTGTGAATGAATCTTAGTTAGTCACCCTAGTGCAACTATATGCAATTTTTAATTTTCAATTCGATGAATGCTAACTACAGGAGGGTAAGATCCTTCTAACACACCAGTGGCTATTATGATGCACCTCTAAATATTCTTGAAAGCAAATTATCACAAGTTTTGTGAATTAATGACCTAAAACAAACTAGGAAGGCAAACCAAAACAATCTGAAAAGAAACCAAAGGAAAAGACTCCCAAGCAAGAATGCAAATCACTCTAGAAGCGTTACAATTAGGAAAAACAAAGCCCAATCAAAGAAACACACTGAAAGCAATCAAATCGAAAGCAAAAAGTGAAGAAGGGGGGGAAATGTCATCAAGCTAGGGCTGTAGTATAATGGCTCAACAAAGACCAATGTTCTACAAGGGTCAAAACCAGACCCTAGATATAGGAAGGCCTAAAAAATATCATATGAGAGATACAAAGCAATGAAAACACACTCAAAAGGACTTTTGTAGATGATAGTTGCACAACCAAGCACAACACCACCAATTGTGACGAACACAAACAAGAGAAAGAATAGGTAACTTAAAAAAAGTGACCAAGCCACACAAAGGTAAAAAAAGACCAAAGTGGGATATCAAAGAGATATAAGTAGTTACCAAAAGCAGCCAAACATATCTGAAACAAAGATTCAAAGATGAGAACACTAGTCCTCAACCAAAGAACACAAAGAATTCTTTAAGAGAAACCTTGAAGAACATAAGCAATGGATGATCCCAACCAATAAATAAGAAATGGCTCAGATCTGATAGAGATTAATAGCGATTAGCAACAAAAATAAATAGATCCAAACAATGTATCAAGTTTTGAAGAACACACCTGAAAAATCAAGAAAAGAAGCTGAAAGAAAACCCAAAAATTGGGGAAAACGGATAGAAAACAGGTTGATATTTCAACCAGCCATATCTTCCTCATACAGACTCTCTTTCAGATGATTTTTTTTAGGTAAAAAATCAAGAGGATTACAAATATATCGTTATTTTCACTTAATTATGTATAGAAAAGAATAGAAATGAACAGAAAATATCAATTGCACGCAAGGGCGGAAGAAAAACAAACTGCCCAATTTTCAATTGGCCATAACTTCCTCATACAAAGTCTATTTTCAGTGATTTTTTTTTTGTGTGTGGGCGGGGGGGTTAAAAATCTAAGAGGAATTTAGATCTATGGTTATTTAAATAAAATTATATACAAAAAAATTCAAGAATTTGATTTCAATTCTTGGATCTGTTATTCCCTCATATAAGAAACAAAAATAGAACTCTAGATCTAAGATCAGCTTAGATCTGAAGCAAGTAAAATGAAAGGAGATCAAAATGGATCCAAAAGATTATAGAGAACTCAATGGGAACAAGAGAAAACCAAAAAAAACAAAGAAGAAGAGGAGATCTCAAACAAAGAGGGAAAAATAAAAATGCTCTCATTGAAGGCACCAGTTCTCTTGCAGCTAGATCTGTAAGGAGTTATTGCTCAATGATCTCATGCCCGATTAAAATCACCAAACAACAAATATATTGGCTCATGTGATCTAATAATGGCCCCTCAATCCAAATGGTCATGCATGCAACAAGCAGTCAGATCTATGTTATAGATAAGACCTGGAATCCTCGCATGTCGGGGAAGGGTTTTGAGTTCGATGCAGATATTGTACTCCACTTGAGCGATCCAACATGTATGCACGAGATCTTTATCCATGCACACAAACACAAATAAACAAGGAAAACAGTTGATCTTCCTCGGAAGATTGTTAGATCAAAAGCAATAGATACTATCATATAATATACTGAACACAAATTCATGTAAGGAAGGGAACACAAATTTTTATTAACCATATAAATGGAACTACATAAAATATATACCATCAACACAAAGAAAATCCTCTCCTCCAACTTGCAGTATGGCCTCCTCTCCCAAGGCGGCAGAGCTCTCGCACTGTCGTTTTTGGTCCTCCCCCTATTCCCTCTTGGTGAGATTATAAAGGCTTATTCCATCCTCCAGGATAATGTATCTAGACACCTAGGGGATTGAGAAGTTAGAAAACTTCTACAATAATGGGCCCCTAGCCAACTCATACACAAGTGGGTCAATTTGATCTCCTTGGGAATGACAAACTCTAGAAACCTTCTGCACAATTATGAGTTTTTTCTCAATTATCTCAATTATGAAATAAATATTATACATAATTATAATATTTTGGCAAAATAATTATAATATTTTGGCTTACTCAAGGCCATTTTTGTTTCACATGGGTACATGTGTAGATTGTATTGTAAACATGTTGTAAAGTGAAAGGCCAAGTGTCAATAGTAGAATGTAAACAGTCATGTGTAAGTTGAAGAGTCATGAGGGTAGGCTAAGAGTCACAAAGGGGAATGTGAAGGGTCACCCCACCCTTTGCTATATATAGCTTCATAACTCATTGTACGGGATTTTGGGAACTAAGCTTCTGATAGGTATAACTTAGAGAAAGCTTGGAGTATATTGTAACAAGCCTTGGCTTTTGCACAGTACAGAGCGAGTACATCTCTTTGGAGGAGAAAACATCAATGACTGTAATGTTCCACTATTGGGGCTAGTGGTTGTCATGGTTGTATGTATGATTGAATCTTTCACTCTTTTAATATAACAGAGCCAATGTGTTTCATGCATATATTGTTATTGTAGTTCAGCTATCCTAGTTACTCTAACGATGTATGTAGTTGTAATTTACGCATGTATGCATGGACTATTCCGTATGTGTTTATATGAATCTTATCGAAGTGTCTTGTTGGTATAACTCATCACTTTGGATTGTCGGCTATCCTGCTTTCCATATCATGATGTCTTTCAGCTCGTGTGTTCCCTTTTAAGCTGCGTGCTATCACATGCTTCTAAGGGGCGCACTCGTATCCCCTTCCGTATGTTAGAGCCTTTCATGCACATTCCTTGACTTGCTGCAAGGTCACACCCCTTGCTTCGAACAAGGACATCTTACTTACCTCTGTCGGCAACGTCAGTCAAGGCAATACCATACTACCCACTGCTAGGACTCCTACTCCAAACGTTCTGAGGCCTAGTTGGGACTTCTTACCCAGGAGATCCCTTCACATGTTGGTAAGTCCAACATCATCAACAGGATTATAATATTAATATATAAGGTTTATAATATTAGGTTTCAATGTTAATTGAAAACTTACTCACTTAGTTGAACATTTATATTTACTTATATTAAAACCCTATACTAAAACCCCAATACTAAACTCATTACTAAAACTTTAATATTAAAATTCAATATTTTAATATTATAAAACCTAATTATTACTTATATAATTATTATAATTATATAATAATTAGTATTAATGTTAAATCCTTACCATACATCTAATAATTATTAATGTGATATGATATACATTTATTTGCATATATCAACCAAATTTAATAATGCCGTTGTGGATATAATTAATATAAAATGAAATGAAATGACATTTTAAGGTCCACCAGAGTAAAAATAGTCTATGAGACCATTAGATCCTTGTTTTTCGCTTTTTGCAATTCAATACTTTTCCGATTCAAATTGATGATGCGTTGGCCCAACCTTCCAACACTCCCTTCGCTAAAAAGACAATGCCAAGAAACTGATGCTAACATGTTATCATGACTTTCTCTAATATCTTTGAATGCATCACATTCCAAAATGAAGTGTTTTTCCATTCCACAGCCCTAGTAAATTGGTCCTTAATTGAGCAAGAACCTTTACCCTCCATGAAATGCTAGCTCCAATAAACTCTTTTTTCTTGTAGATCACACAATGTAATATTTCTTCTTTCTACCCAACTCTTTTCCCCATACCATTTTACGAAACTTCTCCATATATATTTATAGTATATCAACCATATTTATTAATGTGATTGTATTAGTTATATAAATACCAATTATTTAAAATATATCTAAACTATAATTATATATCATAAATTGTATTAATCTATAAGTAACCCACATAATATATCTAAACTTAAATAATATATATAATATATAACCGAAATTTAAAATATTAAATCAAATTCAACACGATGTATATCTAATAATATATATATATATATATATTTTATAATATAGGAAATGAAATTTATCCTGCAATTAGAGCATTAAGTTTAAAAAAAAAATTTACAATTTAATGATTGATTAAAGCAGTGAAGGATGTGAAGTTGTCGTAACATTTATTTGGAATCCATGGCTAGTGTTGCCTATGGAAATAGAAAATTTAAGTCCGGCTATGCCAACGGTTTCCATTAAGAGAATGGGATAGCATTTGGTCGACGGGGAAACGCGTAAAATGCGGAATGGGTACACCACGAAATTACCACGCACTTGCTTTTATGTGGGTGGATGCCACCTGTTTTGGTCGGAGACTTAACGTCTCATCACAAAGAATCATATGCTGGTTTGCATAAACGATTGGGTCCCAACGGAAGGAATCTTATCTTTGGTAAAGCAGATTTGCGCCAAGGAATTGAACGCAGGCCTTACAACGCTTTGTGCGTACAGGAACTGATAGATGGCAATGGTCAATAATGCTGTGACACGACGAAGGGGAAATTGCCAAGAAACTTGATGAAACTTGATGCTTGCTGTGACAGGACGAAGGGAAAAGCTGGTTTGCATAAACGATTGGGTCCCAACGATTGGGTACGCGTACAGGAACTGATATATGGCAGTGGTCAATAATTCTGTGACACGACTGAAGGAATCTTATCTTGATTTGTGCCAAGGAATTGAACGCAGGCCTTACAAATGCTTTATGCGTACAGGAACTGATAGATGGCAACGGTCAATAATGCTGTGACACGACGAAGGGGAAATTGCCAAGAAACTTGATGAAACTTGATACTTGCTGTGACAGGACGAAGGGAAAAGCTGGTTTGCATAAACGATTGGGTCCCAACGATTGGTTACGCGTACAGGAACTGATAGAGGGCAGTGGTCAATAATTCTGTGACACGACTAAAGGAATTTTATCTTTGGTAAAGCAGATTTGTCCCAAGGAATTGAAGGCAAGAGTTAATCAGCCTGTTATAGGGCATTAAATATCTTGGTACATGCAGACTATATAACAAAAAAACACACAGCCTCAGTGGCTACATAAATTAAAAATAAAAATTGTGTGTTATTTTGTTATATAGCTAGCATATATCAAAACATTTAATGCCTTATCACAAGCCTTACAAACGCTTTATGCGTACAGTAACTGGTCGATGGCAATGGTCAATAATGCTGTGACACGACGAAGGGGAAATTGCCAAGAAACTTGATGCTTGCTGTGACAGGACGATGTATATCAAATGCAACGAATCATATCATGGGTCCCATAAAAGGAATCTTATTTTGGTAAGGCAAATTTGCGCAAGGAAATGAACGCTTTATGCGTACAGGAACTGATAGCTGGCAATGGTCAATAATGCAGTGACACGACGAAGCGGAAATTGCCAGGAAACTTGATGCTTGCTGTGACGAAATTGAAAGGAAAATTGGCCAGAAACTTCATGCGTCCAAATTCCACCGTTCAGATTACGATATAACTTCAATATATATCGCTCAGAAGCTCAGTAATCAACCACATTCCAGAGCTGTTTTGTTTTCAATCGTGTGCCCAAACATTGGGGTGTTGATACACACACAAGAATAGCAAAGGCGCAGCTGGTAAGTTGCTTGCCCTCCAGAGTCTCACCGCACTTTCTCGATCTCTGCAAAATATCTTCGATCTTACTTCTCTGTTATTCTGTATCCAATGGCCGCCCGTGACGGAACATCCTCCGCATCCACCTCCCAGGGCAATACCAACAGCTATGTGTATCAAGTGTTTCTAAATCACCGCGGTCCTGACGTGAAGAAAGGACTCGCTACCCTTATCTACGATCGCCTTAAAGATCTCGGATTATCAGTTTTTCTGGACGAGAAAGAACTGGAAGGAGGAGAGGAGTTGGATCCCCAAATCGAAGGGGCTATTCGAACCGCCTGTGTTCATGTAGCGATATTCTCGCCAAATTATGCTCAATCTAGGTGGTGTCTCCACGAGCTTGTACTGATGAGGGAACAGATGTTGAAGTCGGGGTCAACAATAATTCCGGTTTTCTACAAAGTCGAGCCCGCAGAAGTTCGGTGGGCGAGCGGCGAATATGCTCAGCATCTTGGCAAGCTCGAACGACGACACGACCCCAAGACCATAGAAAAATGGAGGAGTACTCTTTCTACTGTGGCGAATATAGTCGGTTTTGAGCTGAAGGACAAGTAAGACCCTCCAACTCTCCCTATTATTTGAATTTTGTACTTTGCTGGCTTCATAAGTATATACCAGATTATTTATGTAGATATTTCTCGTTAGTCGATTAACTGTGATTTGCATATCATTCAGGGAAGAGTCGCAGCTCGTCCAGGAGGTCGTCCAACAGGTTGTGAAAAAGGCTCGCAAACCGCCTCTCGACGTCGCCAAATATCCTACTGGCCTCGATGAAAAAATTAAGGATGTGGACAGAACATTGTCACTGCAGCAGCAAAGCGAGAAGGCTACAGTTTTGGGAATTGTAGGTTTTGGCGGGGTCGGGAAAACTACCCTGGCTAAACAATTCTTCAACCGAGAGAGATCAAATTACGATCGATCTTGCTTCTTATTTGATGTCAGATCCAAATCTTTGCCTTCCCTGCAGAGTAGCCTTCTTATGGAGCTGATTAAATTGAATGCACAAATAAATAGCGTCGCTGAAGGCATAGAGAGGCTCAAAACAGTTTCTCAACGGTGTCTTATCATTTTAGATGATATTGATCATATTGATCAAATGGATGCATTATGTGCACCGCTTAAAGATACTATTCATGTAGGTAGCTTAATTTTAATTACATCCCGTAATAAGGATGTGCTTGGAAGCGCAGGTATTGGAGGGTCATCCATTTACACACTGAAAGGTCTCAATGTAAAGCGCTCGGAAGAGCTCTTTTGCTGGCATGCCTTCGGTCAACCCAGTCCTGTTGTAGGATTTGAAAAAGTGGTTGAGGAGTTTTTGAATGTCTGCAATGGTTTGCCCCTGTCGCTTAAAGTGCTTGGGGCGCTTCTTCATGGAAAAGACGATTTGAAGCTTTGGAATGCGCAATTGCGCAAAACCTCCAAAGTACTTCCCGAAGATATACGGAGCACACTTAGAATTAGCTATGATGCTCTAGATAAAGAGGAAAAAGAAATATTTTTAGATATCGCCTGTTTCTTTATAGGGGAAGACAGGGATACCGCTATAAGAGTCTGGGATGGATCCAACTGGGAAGGGTTGCTGGGTCTTTGGAAGCTGGAAAACAGATGCCTCGTGGAGGTGGACGGTAAAAACTGTCTCAGAATGCATGACCACCTGCGGGACCTAGGAAGAGATATAGCTGAAGATCTAGAATATCCCCGTCGTCTTTGGCATTCCACAGAGAATTTTCTTGAGAATATGTCTCGTCAATCATTTGTAAGTATTCTGAAGCTTTCGACGGACTTTCAAAATAGCTTCGTGTTATCAAAATTGTCTGGCAATTTTTAATTCTTAAAACTAACAGCTGGGGTTGCACAATTCAGGTGCGTGGAATTAGCATGGTTCACGGGAATGGCCCTGAACAACAATCTTTTGAAAACTTTGCCGGCAGGTTCAATCTAAGCAGGTTGCAGCTGCTTAGGGCTGAAAGTCATTCTGTTGAACGAGTATTGAGCAGTGAACAGTCACCACCATTATTATATCTCAGTTGGGAGAGCTGTCCTAAGTCGTCTTTACCTCGCTCGATTCCATTAAAGAATTTAAGAGTGTTACATATAGAGGGGGAACGACTGAAAACACTCTGGCGACATAACTGGCGACATAAATTTCAGGTAGTCATTTGTTTTCTTAACAGATCTATTTACCTTTTTTAATAGTGTATGAATTGTTGTACTAGCGTGTTGTTATCGTATGACACAATGCGAAAATGCTGTAGAGGCTCAAACTCACTTTAATAATGCATGTGAACATTGCAGGCACCTCTGCAATTGAGGGAGTTGCATATTGATGCTCCCCTTTCAAAGCTTCCAAAGTCCATTGGAAAACTGAAGCACCTTGAAAGAGTTTTTCTGAACACTTGTTATCTTAAAACTATTTCAAATGAATTTTGTAACTTATCAGGACTCCAAAGTCTTAAGTTGGAGTGCACGCAGCTGCAGACGCTACCAGAGTCGATTGGGAACCTGTCGGGCCTCCAAAGTCTTAACTTGAGCTGGTGCTTGAGTCTGCAGACACTCCCAGACTCAGTGGGGAACCTGTCGGGCCTCCAAAGTCTTAACTTGTTGCGGTGCGATCGTCTGCAGACACTCCCAGACTCAGTGGGGAACCTGTCGGGCCTCCAAAGTCTTAACTTGTTGCGGTGCGATCGTCTGCAGACACTCCCAGACTCAGTGGGGAACCTGTCGGGCCTCCAAAGTCTTGACTTGAGCGGTGCAAGAGTCTGCAGACACTCCCAGACTCAGTGGGGAACCTGTCGGGCCTCCAAAGCCTTGACTTGAGCGGGTGCCTCAGACTGCAGACACTCCCAGACTCAGTGGGGAACCTGTCGGGCCTCCAAAGCCTTTACTTGAGCAAGTGCATCAGACTTCAGACACTCCCAGACTCAGTGGGGAACCTGTCGGGCCTCCAAAGCCTTGACTTGAGAGAGTGCAGTAGTCTGCAGACACTCCCAGACTCAGTGGGGAACCTGTCGGGCCTCCAAAGTCTTGACTTGAGAGATTGCTTCCGTCTGCAGACACTCCCAGACTCAGTGGGGAACCTGTCGGGCCTCCAAACTTTTAACTTGCGCTGCTGCTGCCGTCTTCAGACACTCCCAGACTCAGTGGGGAACCTGTCGGGCCTCCAAAGTCTTGACTTGTTCCGGTGCTCCACTCTGAAGATGCTTCCAGACTCAGTGGGGAACCTGTCGGGCCTCCAAAGTCTTGACTTGAACTGCTGCTACAGCCTGGAGACGCTCCCAGACTCAGTGGGGATCCTGTCGGCCCTCCAAAGTCTTGACTTGAGCAAGTGCCTCAGACTGCAGACACTCCCAGACTCAGTGGGGAACCTGTCGGCCCTCCAAAGTCTTAACTTGAGCGAGTGCTGGAGACTGCAGACACTCCCAGACTCAGTGGGAAACCTGTCGGGCCTCCGAAGTCTTGACTTGTGGGGGTGCGCCAGTCTGCAGACACTCCCAGACTCAGTGGGGAACCTGCTTGTGCAACTGGAACTAGAAGAAGACCGCGAACTAGAACTAGAACGCCAACGCAAACAAGAACGCGAACTAGAACGCGAACTAGAACTAGAACTATCAGAACGGCAAGAATAGCCGGGGAGTGAAGAAAGGTGCTCAATGCACGATGCGTTTAGCGCTGTAATTATATGATGTAGAAGAGAAGCTACATTTTGAAATATGTGGATGCGAGCACGAACATGGTCCTGCAATTAAGAATGTTTCCAAATATTTCATTTATTAATGTTAAGATGGTTCATTTTATGATGCATAAGTACAAACGTCCACATAAAATCTGATAAGTGATTTTATTGGATTTTTTTTGTATTAATCATATATCACAAAATTCACATTTTAAGGTTACAAAATATCATTATTTTAAGTTATTAAATTAACCTGGTAAAATTTAATGTAAATTAACATTCGAATTTTTTTGGTTAAATCAAATTAAATTAAATTTAAAAAAATTACATTAAAAATTATTATATTATTATATTTAAATTATTAGATTGATATTTAATTGTAAAAATGAATTTATTATTAAAATCTATTTAAATATTAAAAATCAGTCCATAATTTATTATGTAAATTTTAATATTTTTTCAATTACTTATTAATAAATTAACAAAAATATCAAAATTATTTTTAACTCGACAGATTTTCTTTATTTTTTAATTCTTTATTTCTATAACTCTAAACTCTTTATTATTTTAAAAAATTTATATTTATATTTTAATTTCCAACCTTTGAAGCTCTCAATTTATGTTTAAGTACTTATCATTTTAACAAATTTACATTTTAATATATACATCTATCAAATATATAAAGACAAAATCAAAAGTTTTCGATATGTAGAATTTATGTGTATTTGAAGTTTATTTAATTTTTAATTATTTTTTTATATATATTTTATATTTTTCCATTATTAATGGTCTAAATAATTAGAAAAGCTTTAATAACATTATATAAAGTTTTTTATTTTTTTATTTTTTTTAATTAAAAAATTTGTGTAGTTTTTATTAAGTATGGTATTTTCAATCTATTAAAATTGGTGTAAGTTTAAATTTTATATGTATATGTAATTAATTTAATAGATATTTATGAGGTGTAGATTAATTAGATTGTGTGGGCTTTAGTTCTTATTAAATACTAGTTCAAATTTTATGGGGAGAAGTTGATCTTGAGAACCACTTGCAAGAGATAAAAATGTCTCAATTAGTAATATTGATGGTGCATTATATCTATTTGGAAAAATAAATTCATTATGCATATGTTGTATTATATTGAAAAATATTTAACAAACACTGATTTTATATTTAACAATTAAGTTAGTGAGAGCTAGATTTTCATGTATGGCATCTTCACTCTTTGTAGAATAGAAACTACATGTAATTTTTCATATATATATATACCCACTTGTAAGTGAGAGAGATATTACTCACAACTCAAAAAGAGTTTTTAAAAAACAATTGACTCATTAGGAGTGATCGGCTATAAGATTTGAGCTTAGTGGAGAGGATAACAATTTGTCTTTTGAAACCAAATTGAATATAAAAATAAATTTATATATTATATAAATATATATTTCCACTTTACAATGTTACAAAATTTTCATGTAACCATCTCTCTTCATGACCACATTTGAGTAATAGTAAAAAAATTCCACTTCTCTGTAGACTTGATTTTTTGGGTTTCTATACTCATTTCAATTCAAATTAAATCACATTATGTGGGTCAGAGTTTACGCACAACTCCCTTGTCATGCTTACATTGGGCCAATTTGAGGTATTACTTCAATAACACAAATTGTGACTCCTCCCTTTGAATGATTGATCCAAAGAACTCTTTTGAAAGTTCCTTTGGATAGAAAGGAAATAGGTCATTGGGTTGTTTTTAAGGATCACTGTTATGAAACCAACTCAAAAAAAGATAGAAAAGATAGATCAACGCCTTAGAATTCAGCCTCTTCGAGGGGGCAACCTCCTTTACATTACATAAATGAACAATTCTTGGATGATACAAATGAAAGACCTCCTTTCATATATAGGAGTCTAAGGGGGGTCATTAATATAATCAGAGCCTACAATATACAATAAAATGTAAGGGCATAATAATAACAATAGTGGGCTTCCTATGGGGCATAACATGTACAATATGGGCACTAATGGGTACATCAATAAATAGTGGTTGTACTAATAACAATAAGGGGTTACACTAGTAGTATAGGGGCCTAACATGCCCCTCTCCTTCAAAAAGTGTTGTCCTCAACGCTTGAGTAGTTCTTGGTGTTTCTGTATAAAATTCTTGTCCTCCCATGTGGAATCTTCAGTGGGTAAGTTCTTCCACTTAATGAGATACTCTTAAATTGATCGATTTTGTAGCTGTCGTGTTCTTCTTTCTGTGACTGCTCTAGGTTCCAATACGATTTTTCCTTCCTCTTCAATTTCTGGCAATATTGTTTGAATTGGGATCTTTTGCAACTTTTGAATAAGTGGCCATACTTCTTTGTCCTTCTTCCATTCATCCCTTGCTTTGTTTATCCAATCTGGTTGGATAATAGAAATAGCACAAAACAATGCCTCCACATCCTCATCCTTGAAGAGTCTTCCCATTCGGTAAAGTTTCCATTTTTTAAGTGCATGTAGTATTGCCAATATTTCCTTCTCATAAATAACTTACTTGAGATGTAGCAGTAAAAATATCCAACCACCTACATCAAAACATTTTTCACTACGATGTTGATCTACCTGTTGTTTTGTTTGATTTTTCACTGAAGTGGCATTATCCTTTAAAAGTTGGAGAACTTGTTGTTGATGCTCGATGTGATCTTTCACTGCTTGAACCTTTTTCTTCTTGATATGTCCTTCTATCTCTAGAGTTTGAGGAGTGGTAATTTCTTCCAACCCTTTACAAGATATGGTCAGATTCATTTCTTGATGCTCAATGTGATCTTTAACTTCTTGAACATTTTTCTTATTGATATGTCCTTCTATCTTGATAGTTTGAGGAGTGGTAATTTCGACCAATGAATTACAAGATATGGTTGGATTCATTTCTTCTTTCTCGATGTGATCTTTCACTCCTTGCACCTTTTTCTTCTTGATATGTCCTTCTATCTTGAGAGTTTGAGGAGTGGTAATTATTGCCAATGCTTTACAAGATATGTTCTGATTCATTTCTTCTTTCTCTGGGGAGGGGTCCTGGCATATATCCTCTTCTTTTGATGTTTCTTGATCCTTTTCTTCCTCCTCTTGATATTCTATGTAAAATAATTTCTTCTCAGCACACTTATGACCTTTAGTGCATTTGCTATCACGATTGTAACAAAGCCCTTTTTCTCTTTTTTCTTCCAATTGTTGTGGTGTAACCCTCGTAGGTTGTGGAAGGATAGGAGAAACAACACTTCCATATCTATAGTTGTGATGGGTATGCTTCTTGGTTTCCATAATTTTGCTTTCCACTATGTCACAAAGCCCTTTTAGTCTTTCCAATTGTTGTGGTGTTGCTCTAAGGAAGGTGTTGCTCTTTGTATCCTCATAATGTGCTATCATTTCCTCCGTGAAAATTGACCACGTAACAAGTCTTTTACGAGAACAAAGCCCTTTATACGATAAAAATTGATCCGGTTCTAAATATGAAGATGCAATACATACCTTTTGTA